>FTPT01000088.1:1089-93137 GCA_900156845.1 Coprinopsis strossmayeri | reverse complement strand
AAAATCCTCTTAATGAGAGAAGACTTCCCTACACCGGCCTAATCCCACTTGTGAGTATAGTTGCACAAGCCCTGACACGATGAGAGCCCTCACATTTCCAACAAGAACGATGCGAAACCTCAAATACACGTGGGCATCAAACTGTTGCTGTTGGTTATCTACTCACTTTGGGCATTCCGCTAGCGTCTCGTCCACCTGAGAAGGTAAACTTTCTGGGACGTCAGGTATCTGCTGCTTGACTTGGGGACTCGGAGGTGAAAGAGGACTTTGTGTTGGTATGATGGCGGGTGTGGTCACAGGAGACGGCTCAGTTAGGCCGGCCTCTTCTGCTGGTCCTGCATCGCTGTTCTTTCCAAAACAAAATGAGAAACACATAGGGTGGTGGTGGTAGGTTGCTGAGGTGGGTCTGTCGTTATTTGGGTCCATGTGTGAAAGGCATGCTCGCCTCGAGGCATAGTATAATTAGATTTTCTAGTAAGGGTGTACTCATGTCATTATGTTTATTCGTGACCCAAAATCTCCTTTGGCACAAGTTACTTCCATGTACAAAGCCTCGAATGTGAATGGGTATGAGATCTCAACCAAATATTGACGTTTTGACCATAACGCCAATTCAACCACAGAAAAGAATGAACTCCAAAGGAAGTGTAGTATGTGCATGCCAGCACTCGTACGTATTGCTCGCAGCGGTACTGGCACCAGTATCACTTCTCCTCAACTTCAACGTCTTCTTCATCTATCCTTCCTGCTTCGATAGTATTGTTGTTGGAATTTCGAACCGACACCACCACCGCCTGACTTCTCCGCGTGTCTCCCAATGATAGCATCCCGATCTCGGTCCATAAGCACACCAACCAAAGGCACCTTCGATCCCAAGTCCCAGTCCTACCTGAGGAGGAGGCACACCAACGATCGTCGCTTCTCCAGGACTCTTGAGATTCCCCAAGTCCCACCTCACCATTCCCAGGACTCCCGCTGCTCTGACTCGTCATCGTCGTGCCTGTGCTGGTTATATCCCTGCTAAAACACCGTCCACCCATACGTTTAGGCTCACTGTCAGGCGGTGCCAACATCCCCATTCCAACAAGGGCACGTTAGATCTTTCGCCGCCCCGGCTGCATGTGCAACAACATCCGCCCGTCCGGCGTCATGGCTGCATATTCCTGCGGGTCGATATAATGCGTGAACGGGTTCTCAAATCGCCTGTTCGTCACGATGAGTGGGTTGAACAACGCATCGATCAACACCTCCGTCGTTTTGGGTCCATATGCAAGCGGAAGCCTTTGTACATCGAACCCAGCGATCTCATTCAGTGCCGGCGGGTTTCTTTGGCTTCAACTTTCGTGGACGTTCCTGGCGGTTGCTTCATTGCCTGGTCGTGGATCCCATTTGGGCACCACCATCACCGTTCGCCGTTCGAGATTCCGGATCGGCCTTTCCGTCCTCCTCAGGTGGACTTTCAAACGCACCAGCATCGCTCTCCTCATCAGTCTCCACCTCGCTCTCGCTCTCACTATCCCCACCTACAGGTGGCGTCGCTCCTTGCGTCTAAGCTTCCGCCTCTCCACTTCTTTGTCGTCTGAAAAAGAGTCGAGGTGGAGGCGCGGGGATGGTCAAGGCTCTGAGGAAGTGCCTTCGAGCACGGTCGGCTTCACTTGGATGATGCTCGTCAACGTCGCTGTCGCTTTCACTAGGAAGGGCGTAAGGGCATCTGTATAGGGTGGAACTATCGAACCTGTATCTCAGTGGTCATCGTCCGTCGTGTTTTTCCAAGCAAGTCTGCTTCCAATCCTCGTTTTCTTTATAGTGCCCATAGGTGTACCCGAAGGTTCCTTTTGTCGGTGGTTTATCGCTCTGCGCAAGGAAGCATTCAATGTCCCTCATGATTTCGGCTTTGGGCAAGGGCGGGGCGACTCGTCTGTATTTCCGCTAACGTTGGTCATGCCGGTGCCAAACAAAGTCAAATGTTTTCCGAATGGATTTCACTGGATTTCTCCGTTCAGAACTTTATCATTGACGTAGCATTATGGTATTTTGGATATTGGTCCGAGAAAGCGACCGTGTGATGCGCTTTTTAGCGCTCACTGAGAATTGGACGGACGACGCGGTCTCTGAGGCCCAAACTCTGAGATCTGAACAGTAAGTATCATGCATGTAGACAATGCTGACTATCAATGAGTCAAAGGGGTTGGGGACCACCAGAAGAGGCGGGTGAAGGGTGTATGTATAGATACCCAACCAATTACATTCAATACTAGATAAGAACGGATAACCCCATCATGCTATAGCCCCAGAATGCAGGCGTTCTGCAAACACTCGCGCTTGCGTACACTTCACTCGCGCCGGCGCCTACCACCGCCGGTTAGTGAAGTGAGGTAAACGCCCCTGCTTAGATAAGGGTGTGCACTCAAAATTAACATAACAACTGAATGGCAGTTCATTTAAAAATAGACAAATGCCTCGTTTTTGTGAGGCTTGGCCGTTCCTTGCTTGTTCTAACTCTCACCGATACTTCACTCTTGCATATGGCGGACTACAGCCCACCAGTGAGCATTGCAGGATTATTTTTATATCGACAATGGACACTCAGGAAGACCCTTAGATTGAGCCCCCAGGGGACAGGCTAGATGGACAACACTGGACGACGGTGCGAGAGCTGTGGATGCGGAAAGACAAAGAGCAGTGCGAAAGTTGGAAGGACGAAGTCCAGAATGTCCTAATCTTCGTGAGTCGCCTTTTGTCACAGCTGGCTATAAGAAACCAACGCCGCATTCAACAGGCCGGTTTATTCTCTGCGATCGTGACCGCTTTCCTGATTGAGTCCCATAAGAATCTCCTACCGGATATACTGCTCAGGAAAGTGTTCAACTCTTGAGGCAGATTGCCGCCCAGTCTGCTGGTAAAAGCTGGGTCGCAGAGGCTGAACGAGAAATTGACCCCATCAGCGTCTGCGTGAATGTCTTCTGGTTCCTAAGCCTGGTGCTCAGTCTCACCGCTGCACTTGTTGGGATTGTTTCCCTCCAATGGATACGATCGCACATGCGCGGTCTGAGCAACGGTGCTGAATCCCTCGGCCTCAGTTATATGCACTCTGTCGGTCTCCACCAATCATATATTCCTCTCGTGTTCACTTCCCTTCCCGTCATTCTCATTTTCGGCCTCACCTTCTTTCTTATTGGCCTCATCCTCTTCCTTGTCCAGCTCAGTTGGCCTGTCGCAATTCCTGTCACCTTCGCCATTGCGTGTACAATCGCGTTCCTCGTTGTCACTACTGTGCATCCTGCACTGCAATCCCTCCCTGTATCACGACCAAGCAACGAACCAAGCAACGAACCAAACTGCTACCCATCACCATACCGATCCTCCCAATCGATCCTCTTCTTTCAATGTCTGACACTTGTGAAGCGGTGGTGGCCGAGCCAGCGTGGCGTACAAACACGAGACAACTCGCAAGGGAGGGGAGATTGGATGCGGAGAAGCCAAATCTGGTTTCAGCAACGCAAGGAAGACTTCTCGGCCACTGAGAAAGAGTTGAGCCACTTGAAGTCAAAATGGGAAGGTGTCAAGGTGGATCCATTCGCGTACGATGTAATTCAAGCCCTTATTCCAGTGAAGGAAAGTAGGTCTGCAGAAAGCGAGAGGGAAAAAACGGCATTGGCAAAGTGCCTTGCAGAGGTTCTCCCCATCCACTTGAAACTCTTTCTAACAAAGGATCTTGCGGATCTTATTCCATTCCTTCCTCCTTCAAAATTTGTTCCTTCCGCACTTTTCTTGCACGAGAACTCGGCAACTCGGGAACACCTGAGTGCAGTCGCTCTCCTCCAAGTTGCCACCTCCAATGGTCGACCTCTGCAAAACACTTCCCTTGACCAGGCTTGCATCCTCACTACCTGTTGGCTGTTCGAACAGCCTCGCACCTTCGATTCTGTTCCTGAGAGCCAGCCTCTTGATCTCGTGCCCAAACCTGGTACGTCTTACCTTCTTCCCAAGCATTTAAGCTTCTCATAATGCTAATAGGCCCATACGAACTTTCTCCTGACCTCATCGAGGTCCTTATCAGCACGCTCACCCATTTCTTTGCCTTTGCCGCGAATTATCGGCCTAAGAGTCAATATATCAACAAGACGACGCATACGTCCTCTTACACCCACTGGTTTTTGGTTCGATCGGCCGGGATCCTTTCTCAGTGTTCGCTCTCTGAGGAAATGCTGAGCAGACATGCCTATATTCTGGATGGGATCACGGTTCATCTACAGGATACGGAGGAGAGGGACTACCTCTTCCTCACGGCATGGACCTATGCCAGCATCATTTCTACGTCTTCAGCGATGTGCTCTTCAGAAGGCGGGCACTATCTTCGTGATCTTCTTGCTGCCGTGGAGGAATATCGTCGTCGGTCGAATCGCGCTGCGAACTATCAGCAACTATACGATGCCTTGAGGATGAAGGAGGTCCGCATTGTTTGTGCACCTGAGACCACGGACGTCAGATCTGCGTCTGATCCTACTGACATCGCGACTAACGCGAAAGCGGAGTTGCACCATCTTGGTTGCGCTTATGACCAGGATCCTGCCTTAGGAGAGGTAGTGGAGTTGGAGGAGGTCATCACCGACTCACCCTCGCCGTAGTATGCATACATACTTTTACTTTTAGCTCTGTCAAATGGGTTTCGGTCGAATGTGTATGTCAATGGACTCGTTATACGGAAAATCTAAGGAAAGGACGGTTTTGAGCATGGGTAAAATGGTACAATACAGTTGAGGGTCATTTCACGTCGAGGACTCAAGGGAACAATGGACGATGGACGTTCTACTAGAATTGGGAAACAGAGCACCGAATTACTATCGATGTTCTTATCAGCAATGCAGAGAGAGGTCGGACACGAAGAGCAGGGCGGTGAGGGACAGTGCGCATGAGAAATGGTGAAGTCACCGCCTTCCCTGTAGAACGTAATCGAGCTTTGGTTGTCTGAATCCTTCATGACCTGACGGTTCGGAGTCACAGGCGTACGCAGTAAAGCTCCCATACACCGTCCTTGCCCCATTACGAGTGAAAACCGAGGTCGATGAGCATTGCTAGAGGTGAGGAGGGCCTAGGTCCCATGTAACGACGAGGCGAGCATGCCACAACTCTTGACATCTTATAGTCTGCTGTGGGGAAGTCTTCTCATTAGAAGGATTTTCAACGTCGATCCGGACAAGGTTCGCGTTCTCTGGCCCTTTATGGCGGGAATTCAACCCATAGATTGATGTCACCCATTCGTCGTCGCGGATTCGAGATACCGACATCAAACGAGAAGTACACGTCTGTGAATCCTCGCTTCATCCTGCACGACAGCAAGGGTTTCGAAACCGGCTCCGAGGGAAACTGGGATA
Organism: Coprinopsis strossmayeri; assembly: GCA_900156845.1. Taxonomy (NCBI): domain Eukaryota; kingdom Fungi; phylum Basidiomycota; class Agaricomycetes; order Agaricales; family Psathyrellaceae; genus Coprinopsis; species Coprinopsis strossmayeri. The sequence goes on along the minus strand of FTPT01000088.1, from coordinate 87,762 downwards.
CGGTCGAAAAATTCCTCCACCTCGAACAGCCGAATTTACGCGCTTCGAGCAACTTTGTCTTTGCTGTTACCTATAGTACTGAGGTCTGCGCTACAATCAGTCAACCAGGAACAACGAGTTCGAGGCCATTGTACGCACAGGCGAGGCTGTATTAACATACGTTATTGACGATCCAGTCATCCCAGAAAGGCAGGCCTCTTAGTTTTCCCCCATAGCGCCCATTCCACTGTTGAGGCCATTTGATTAAACTCAGAGCATTGTGAATGGGCAGTACATACTATCGAGCAGTTTCCAGCAATCACACAGAGGTTGGTGTTGAATAGAATCCAAAGAGCGTTATAACAAGGTCTTAAAAATGGTGTCTAGATGGTGGCGGTCGTGAATGAAGCGGTCATGGTCGTCGTGCTTCACACGCGGTTTGATCATTGGCGGCGCCGAGCGGAACGGCAACAATGGGTTGATCCTGTCTTGCCATGTCGATACCCTCAAGCCTCGGTATTTCCTTTACACTGGCGCGAAACCCTGGCGAAATGAAGCTGCTAGTAAACGAATTTCAGCGAGCTGCTGCCATCGGCGCAATGAGCTATGGCTTGGCCTAATACATAGTATTGCATAAGTAAGTATTCTCATTTAATTTAACAAGCTGGAACCATACACCCTCATCAGGGAATCTAATTATACGACACGCCTCGTGGCAACCATGCTGCTTCCCTTGACAGTTTCCGTTCATAGTCGTGTGTGGATAAGGGCGACCGGAACAACGAGAGTCCAAGCTCAATGTCCTACTACCACTACGCTATGGGTCTTTTTGGAAACCAGAGCAATGCAAGACCGACAGATGGACCGACAGCAACAGATTCTACTTCCCCTCCTCAAGAGGAGCAGATGCCTGCCATCCCAGCAAGTTTACCTTCTCAAGTGGACGAAACGTTAGCGGAATGCCCAAAGTGAATACATAGCCAGCAGCAGCATTCTGATGCTCACATTCATTCGAGGTTTCGCATCGTTCTTGTCGGAAATGTAAGGGCCTCTCATCATGTCGCCCGGGCAATTGCGCTCACAAGTGGGATTAGTCTGGTGTAGGAAAGTCTTCTCTCATCAAGAGGATTTTCAACCTCGATCAGGACAAGGTTCGTGTTCCCTGGCCCTGTTTATGGCGAAAATTCAACTCGATCTGTAGATTGATGTCGCCGATGGTCGTGCCGGAGATGCCAACATCGAGCGAGAATACACGACGTCTGTGAATCCTCGCTTCATCCTGCACGACAGCAAGGGTTTTGAGGCCGGCTCCAAGGTCAATTGGGTTACGGTTGAAAAATTCCTCCAAACCGTTGGAAACGCGATCTCCCTGAACGAATTCATGCTATATGGTGAGTCCCTCGGATTCACTAAACCTTTAAATAATTCCTCATCTCTCTTTGATAGGGTCTCTGTCAAGACACCCCTCAAGGGTGGAAGACTGCTGCAAACAGGTGACGAGAGGTTGCTCCAACTCGCCAAAAAATGTGTGCGTAGCCGCTTTAACTAATTGATGGTTTATCGATAATCTGGAATGTAGTCAACATTCCCATCATCACCGTCTTCACCAAGTACGATATGCTTGCAACACAGTTTTTTATCCGCGACAGGCAGCCAGGGAAGTCCAAGGAGATGAAGAATAAGGATGCCGAAAAAAAGGCATTGCTCTCCTTTAATCGTTCCGTCCACGAGCTGCAGGCGGAATCGGCAATTTCGACTCAGGTACCTTGTGTGAAAGTATCAATGGAGGGCGCCAACGCACAACGTTTGTTCATCTCACCACTATTCTGTCGCTCACTAACGATGCCACCCATATCACAGAGATGCTCATTGACCTGACAAACGAGACCCGTAGCGCACTTCGCGAGGTCGAGGATAAACTGCAGGTTCTATGGGTTGCGGCTCAGCAGGTCAATGCTCGCCAGAAGGTTGATGTCTCTATCAGGTAGTTTTAAATCGCCTTCAGTATTCCCGAATCCAAGTACACTCACGTTGCATCGGCAGCGAAGGTTTCAAGAGTATGTCTACGTCTCCTCACTCGTTTGAATGATGCGCTCACCTGTCTGACACAGAGTATTGGCGGGATCTTGGTCAAAGCAGCGCATTTGAACATCAGATTTTAATTGACTGTATCCATCGCATCCACGACGATGTTTTGAAAGTTTGGAATTTTAACGACTCCACCAAGGTTAGTTTTCTTATGAAGGCTCCTATCGCTATTGACGTGTGTTCCAGATCCTGTCAAGGATCAACTTTTTCACTCAAATGATTGGCCTCCTCAAGCCTTTGATTGAAGACCATGTTGAAGGCCAGGATCCGTACGTTGTCCTCGAAAGGGGATGGGAGACGTGATTGAGTTTTGTTTTCAGAACACTTGTCTCTGGCTATGGTAAATCAGGGGCTGTCGTTCTACAGCATCTGCGCAACTTCGGCTTCATCCATCAGGCTGTCCATTACCTTTATGACACCTATAAACCATAGTGCGTTTATCTCTAGCCTACGGATGTTCGCTCACTCGTGTACGGAATAGCCCATCGACAGGGAAGCTTCTGGCAACCTATATCATCAACCTCGTTTTGATCTTGTACAGGCTCTTTGGCGATATCTTGCCTACTGAACCTCCAAGAGACTTGGAGGATGGTATTGTTTCCAGAATTCTAGAAAGCCATAAAAACGACGTTTACCTTGACAAAATTGATACGGCCCCAGGACTCGCCGCCCACCCAGAGCAAGTCATCGAACATATAATCAGGAAGCGGCTTGAACTATGAGGGATCGGCAATGCAGCTTAATATGCTCCCTTCCTACATTCGATGATGCTTAGGAATACTCAGAGCATTTGTGTCGATGGTTATGTTGGACAGGGGACGAGGAAGTCTCTGCCGCGTGGTGTTCTATAAATAATTGGTGTATATACTTACAATGCGAATTACCTGAGAAATTCAAAGGAGCACAAAACAACAAAATTCCCATCGAAAGAGCAAGGCTCCTTCTCAATGCACGTATATTTGTTTGCCAACTCCCGGAGTCTCCGAGTCTTGTGGTCCCCATGGACCTCCGATAATTTCACAAATGGTACGAACTTTGAAGTTGCCCATTCTTGGGATGTCATCGTTTGCGGTGCCACGGCCGGTCTACCATTCTATCACTCCATATCTGATTGACAGTTCATTTAGATTTGGACAAACGCCCCATTTCCGCATGGACAAAGACCTCGTTTCCGCAGTCAACCGCCTCGTTTCCGCGTAGTTAAATGGCTGGTTGTCGCGAAACTTGACGCTTTCCGACCCCCACCTAGACTTCAGCCCTTGCAGATGGCTGCTAACTACGACCCGCTGGTAAGCATTCCAGGATAATTTGTTCATGAACGCCTGACATCGAACCGGGTACCTAGGCGACTAAGCCCACAGGGGACAGAGTCGACGGACAACACTGGGAGACAGTGAGAGAGCTGTGGATGAAGAAAGACAAAGAGCAGTGTGAAAATTGGAAGGATGAAGTCCAGAATGTCCTAATCTTCGTGAGTTACTTAGCTTCTGCCACAGCTGGCCAGAAACCAACACCGCATTCAACAGGCCGGTTTATTCTCTGCGATCGTGACCGCTTTCCTGATTGAATCCCATAAGAATCTCCTACCGGATCCCGCTCAGGAAAGTGTTCAACTCTTGAGGCAGATAGCCGCCCAGTCTGCTGGTAAAAGCTGCGTCACAGAGGCTGAACGAGAAATTGACCCCATCAGCATCTATGTGAATGTCTTCTGGTTCCTGAGCCTGGTGTTCAGTCTCACAGCTGCGCTTGTCGGCATTGTCTCCCTCCAATGGATACGATCCCACATGCGCGGTCTGAGCAGCGGGGCTGAATCTCTCGGCCTCAGTTACATGCATTCTCTCGGCCTCCGCCAATCATACATCCCTCTCGTATTCACTTCCCTTCCCGTCATTCTCATTTTCGGCCTCACCTTCTTTCTTATTGGCCTCATCCTCTTCCTTGTCCAGCTCAGTTGGCCTGTCGCAATTCCTGTCACCTTCGCCATTGCGTGTACAATCGCGTTCCTCGTTGTCACTACTGTGCATCCTGCACTGCAATCCCTCCCTGTATCACGACCAAGCAACGAACCAAGCAACGAACCAAACTTCTACCCATCACCATACCGATCCTCCCAATCGATCCTCTTCTTTCAATGCCTGACACTTGTGAAGCGGTGGTGGCCGAGCCAGCGTGGCGTACAAACAGGGGACAACTCGCACGGGAGGGGAGATTGGATGCGAAGAAGCCAAATCTGGTTTGAGCAACGCAAGAAGGACTTCTTGGCCATTGAGAAAGAGTTGAGCCATCTGGAGTCAAAATGGGAAGGTGTCAAGGTGGATCCATTCGCGTACGATGTAATTCAAGCCCTCATTTCAGTGAAGGAAAGTAGGTCTGCAGAAAGCGAGAGGGAAAAAACGGCGCTGGCAAAATGCCTTGCAGAGGTTCTCCCTATCCACTTGAAACTCTTTCCAACAAGAGATCTCGCGGATCTTATTCCATTCCTTCCTCCTTCAAAATCTGTGCCCTCCGCACTTTTCTTGCGCGGGAACTCGGCGACTGTGGAGGACCTGAGTGCGGTCGCTCTCCTGCAAGCTGCCACCTCCAAGGGTCGACCTCTGCAAAGTGCTGCCCTCGCACAAGCTTGCGTCGTCGCTACCCGTTGGCTGTTCGAACAGCCTCGCACCTTCGACTCTGTTCCCGACAGTCAGCCCCTTAGTCTTATATCCAAACCAGGTATGTCTGACCTTCCCAAGCATTCATGCTTCTCATGCTAATGAACCCAGAGGAACTCTCTCCTGACGTCCTGGAGGTCCTCATCAGCACGCTCGCCCGGTTCTTTGCTTTCGCCGCGAATTACCGGCCCGAGAGTCAATGTATTAACAAGACGACGCATACATCCTCTTACACCTATTGGTTTTTGGTTCTATCAGCCAAGATCCTCTCTAAGTGTTCACTCTCTGAGGAAATGCAGAGCAGACATGCCTATATTGTGGATATGAACACGCTTCATCTACGGGACGGAGCGGAGAGGTACTACCTCTTCCTCACGGCATCGATTTATGCCAGCATCATTTCCACGTCTCCAGTGGTGCGCTCCGCAGAAGATGGGCGCCGTCTTCTTGATGCTGTGAAGTACTATCGTGATGCACCGAAGGACGACGTGAACCGTCAACAGCTGCGCAAAGCCTTGATGATGCAGGAGGTCCAGCTTCATCGCGCACCTGAACCAACGGACGGCATATCTGTGTTTGACCCCACAGCCAACGTGATGACGGGGTCACGTCGTCTCGGTCATGCTGACGACCAGGATGCCACGTTGGGAGAGGCAGTGGAATCAGTTGGACGATTGGGGGACGGTGTCAATTCCTCTGGATCTGGGAGAAGCCTTCATGAAGAAGGTCATGGAGCACAATTAAAGGAGGTCCTTATCCACTCACCCGAGTCGGGGTTGCATACACACGTACCCTCTCCTTTCAGCTCAATTGGATGAGTTTCGGTCGAATATGTACGCCATGGAACTCGTTACAGAAAATCTAAGGAAGGGACAATTTGAAGCATCAATGAAATGGTGCAATCCATTTGAGGGTCATTTTACGCACAGGACTCAGGGGAACATTGGACGTTCTGAATTGGGAATCAGAGGACCGAGTGAGAGTATTACGCCGTCTCGAACGAAGCGTTCGCTACCAAACTCGGGATCCCGCTTTGTTTGTTCCGCAAGCGAGACAACATCCGCATAGGTAGTCTCCAGCTCAGCATTTGCGTGCGCAGAACCCAATTTGGGGCCAAGTCTGAGCCATCGAGCTCCTCGAGCGAGGCGCCCCTGTAGATCAAACTGGTTGCATTCAGGATGGAGGTAAGGCGTCATTGGAGGGGGCCGTTGTTCGTTTGGAGACCACCGGAATCGCCGGGACGATCATGAACGTCGTCTGCTCGGTAAGTCGCCAGTGCTGGTAAAGGTGGTGGTTTCGCTCTCGGCGGTGAGGTAGCGTCTGTCGTCCGCTTTACATAAAGGAACAGAGAACCAGTAGGAACTGGCTGTAATACCATTCGTTCCGCAAAAGGGTCATGGATAAGGAGCAGCAAAGGCAGGACAAGCAATATCCATGACCCCGCAAAACCGAATTTAAGCACTTCGGGCAACTTTGTCCTCGCTGCTGCCTATAATACTGAGGCCTGCGCTGCAATCAGTCAACCAGGAACGACGACTTTGAGGCCATTGTACACACCGGCGTGCCCGTATTAACATACGTCATTGACAATCCAGTCATCCCAGAGAGGAAGGCCTCTTATAGTTTTCCCCCATAGCTCGCGTTCCGCTGTCGAACTAAACTCAGAGCATTGCGAACGGAGAACACGTACTATCGAGCGGTTTCCAGAAATTATACAGAGGTTAATGTTGAAATATAGCAAGGGCATAAGTCGTGTCTCAATAGTGGTGGTCGTGAATGAAGTCCGTTAAGAACGTCGCTGATGACGGATCGTTGGCGGTATCGATGTATGGTAACGGCAACTACGGGTTGATCCTGTCTTGCCATGTCGATACCCTCAAGCCTCGATAGCTCCTTTATTCTCGTGGATAATGACTTTAAACCTTCGAGACCCTTAGGCAAAGAGGGTACTAAACTAATTCCAGTGAGCTGCTATCTGCGCAATGAGCTCTGGCTGTGTCTAATAATATCATTCGCAGTCGATTCATCCTTCAACCGAACCGAATTATAAGCCAGGCTCTACCAGTGGATATGCCCATGACTGGTCGTTACAGAGTACTGGGGGAGGAATCCGCATCGACGGTTGCCACTTCGTCGACCGCTATGGACGAGTTTGCCACCTTCGGGGCGTCAATGTATCGGGATGCACCAAAACGTCTGTTATCCAACCGTCTTGGTTGACGTTGGCTCACATATCTTGTACAGACCAATGGACCATGACCACGAAAACTTCCCTGGGGACCATAGATCTGTGACTTTTGTCGGGAGACCATTCCCGTTGGAAGAAGCTCATGAGCATTTCTCGAGGTTGCGGAGATGGGGACTAACGTTCAGTGAGTGCCCACCCACCATAACCTGCATATCACTCTTACAAACAGGCTACTAGTTCGATTCCTCGTCACTTGGGAAGCCGTAGAACACGCAGGACCGTGAGTTACGTTCGTGCCGAAGGGTGTACGCAGCTAACATCCACACAGGGGTATCTACGATAGAGAATATCTCGCATATATTAGACAACTGCTATCTATGCTGCCACAATACGGTCTGACAGCGTTTGTCTCAATGCACCAAGACGTTTGGTCTCGCTACTCAGGAGGCTCTGGAGCACCTGCCTGGACACTCGAGGCAGCAGGATTCGACCTGCATGCTATAGAAGAGACTGGGGCAGGTTGGCTCTCAGGGATGAGGAGGGGAGGACATGAAGAAGCAGAGAGGGGGATATGGCCATGCGGTTACCAAAAGCTGAGCGCAGCTACAATGGCGTAAGTCAATACCTACTCGATCTCTTCTCCTGTTCACCTGATATCGCAATAGAACCCTATTCTGGGGAGGGGCGACATTCGCACCGAAGCTGACGGTCAAAGATGCATCTGGAAACGATATCTCGATTCAAACATACCTGCAAAGGGCGTTCCTTGCGGCGTGGGAGGAGGTTGCGAGAGCTGTCGGCGATTTAGAAGGCGTAATTGGCTTTCAGGTAACATGTTGCGGTTCTTTATTACTTGGTAACGCTGACATATACAACTTTCACCAAACGTTCTCTAGATAATGAATGAACCACATAGAGGTTACATAGAGCTTCCTTCGCTGCATACATTTGATTATAACACGGATCTGCACCTCCACCACGTCCGTGAGTCGCGGCCTTTCCTTGTCAGATCTTCCCTTTTTGCTGAATCAAGCCGTAGCATCCGCTTTCCAATCCTTCCAGCTCGGAGCCGGCCACCCAACGGAGGTATCCACATGGGAACGCTCGTTCCCTTGGCCAACAAAATTGTCTGGCCATACATTGGTAAATGTAAATAGACAGAAGGCCTGGCGCGAGGACGGTCCAACACAGGGCAAATGTATTTGGGAAGCTCATAATGTCTGGGGATGGGATATAAAGAAGAACGAGGCTGTTGTTCTCCAGGAAGGCTACTTCCGTGTGCATCCCAGAACTAAACTCAAGGTAGGGAGTCATAAATAACATTACGTGTCACTTCTCTAACTTGACTATTAATAGGTTGACTGGTACGTCGACTTCTACTTCCCGTTCATTCAGGAATGGGAGAGGCGAGTCCGACAAGTTGTGGGCGCTGAGAAGATGTTGTTCGTGGAGCCAATTCCTAACGAAGTATGCGGTAATTCTCGAAGTCTATCCATGTATCCTGTTAACGCCTTTCAGTTTTGCCCAGAAACATGGACTACAGACCGCCAAGTATCCAATATGGTTTATGCTCCTCACTGGTAAGTCGTCACATACATTGTCTTTTATGTGTTGACTGAGCGGTGATAAGGTATGATCTCAACGCCCTGTTCTCCAAGGCGTTTGGTGATTACACTGTCAACGTACAAGGCCTCTCGAGAGTACGTTGTCTCATTCTAATCTAGAATTGTGTACTTACTTGCTAGTAGGGCATGTTCCTTCTTAAAGCGCTCTATTGGGGTCAAAAAGGCGCCAGGGAAAACTACAGCCTTCAAATCGGCAACATTGTCCAGCGAGCGCACCAATCCCTTGGAGATAGACCTGTCATCGTTGGCGAATGCGGCATCCCGATGGATATGAAGTGAGCACAACATATAAATGGCATTGCCCCCTAGCTCTAAGTTGTCTTTCCCATCAGCCAAAAGAAAGCGTTTGCGACTGGCGATTTCAAATGGCAAGCTCGTATGATGGATGCAATGATCACTGCGTTGGAACGGACCTTCGTTGGCTTTACGTGAGTCTCTCTTGCAGTACTTTGTTATGCTCATGCTAATGACGGTCAAAAGTCTGTGGAACTATAATCCGTCCAATGACGACGTCCACGGTGATGACTGGAACGGCGAAAACTTCTCTTGGTTCAGCCGTTCTCGGGCATTACCTCCCTCGTTGCTTGAGTATGAGCAGACTTCAAACTCGCTAGACAACGGAGGCAGAATACTGACATCGATCGTCCGGCCGTATCCCGCCAAGACTTGCGGCATCCCTGTCAAGCTGGACTACGAGATGACGACTGGGACGATGGTCTACGAATGGACTAACCCGTCGAAACCGATACTCTCTTCCGAAACGGAGGTATTCTACCCTTCACTGTTGGCGCAATCGAGAGACTTAGTCGTTGCCGGGCTAGAGGAAGGAGACAGATATGTGTACGACGAGAAACGTCAGACCTTGTATATTGTCTGTCAAGACGTCAAGACGCCCGGAAAGCGGCACCGTGTGCAGGTATCCGTCTCGCCCAGGCTTCGTCCAGAGTTCTCCGTTAATGACATTTGGACCGACTTTGGTGGCAATATTGTTTCCTTTGGTTTTATCCTCTTTGTTTTGCTTGGACTTTTCTCTGGGTTTTTGCCTCATTAATACTAATAGGAATCGTTTCATATACCCTACATCTAGCGCTTTATATTCCAAGTGTCCCACTAGTCTACATATACAAGCTATTGTGGCTCCCCACACCGCAGGGCATGCATCTTTTGGGTGCTTGTCTGGGTCATCGTGATCACAACGTGGTAAGAAAGGGGTTGGAAGCTGTTCAAGAACTTGTCGAAGTTCTACACATATCACTGCGAGGCACGAATTACCCTAATGCTATTTCCTCTCGACCCTACTAAGGGTATGCAACCAAACCGTAATCATCCTCAAGCGCAAGCGCAATACTACATCCCACTGCATCGCGAGATGTACTGGCTAGGGTCACTACAAGCCCTACGAACCAACCAAACTGACTCATTCTCAATAACGGCAGCTGAGTTCAATGATCAATGAGTTCAACAATGTGTGGCTCATTTCCGACAGCAGTACAACATTGGAAGTTCGAGCCGATTTTCAGACCCATCAGCCGGTACTCATGTTCTCAGAGGAACGTCGAGTTCCCTTCGGCAAGATCAAACGATCCAGTAGTTTCTTTTCCATTAACAAGGTGGCGACATATCTGAAAAAAGATCGGCTTGGAGTGATATCGTGATAGAGAACGAAGTTGGCCGAAGGTGAAATACCGAGGAGTGTGGTGAGGGAAGCCTATGGACCAGTTGAGAGTCGGGTAGTGCATTGAGAGGAAAGCACCGTGTTGCGACATCATAGAACATATGATTTTGGGATGCGAGTGCATAAATCATAAATGGCATGCGTAGAGGATAGAATACAGGAATCAAGGAAGGGTACAAGTCGTTTACTCGGCCTCGATGACGGTAGTTTCGAGTCCCTGGAAAAGCGTCATGAATAATGAAAGGGTCAAGAGATTAAGGATAACGCACCTTGAACGATGCCACTGGCACATGGCTGACGTATGTGAACAGCTTCTCCTTCGCGTTCTCCTCGTCGTTTCGCTTTCCTATAAACAAGTCCACTCGGTCAATATCTTCCCATGGTCCAACTAAACGGCAACTCACTCTCGAGCCTGAGTCGCAATCGATGTGGGACGGACTTGATACCCTGTGCCCAGACAGCCTGGTTGAGTTTGGGGTCGAGGCGGATGTCGGAGGTGCCCATCGCCTTTTGGGAGAAGTCGACGATGGATTTAATGGCCCATGGAGCACGCTTTTTGAAGGATCGGCCGTGGACGCGCTTGTGGAGGTGGATGGTGTACTCCCGGGTGACGACGTCCTGGAGAGCGGAGCGAGTCTTGCCTCCTCCGGTCTTCAACAATCCCAGTAACCTCCATCAGACATATTTCGTGACATTTGGCGGCATCGAGCATACCTTTTTCGTTGTTGGGGCCTGTCGACATCGGATGGTCAGTCTTACAGCATGCGTTCGACGTCGGACATGGACTCACCATTAGTCTTGACGATGGGCGGTGACGATGGGCAACTAGTTCAAGAATTCGCACAGTCCGTTCACCGCCTTGTTTGGTTGACTGCCCCGGATCCAAACAAAATAAAGTTTGCTGGTGGCTTGCTAGTTGCGGGTATTCCCGAAAATGCGGCAACTGCGGCATCTTCGTAGCTTGGCAAGCGGAAGCTTTTGGACGTGACAGCGGACATCTGATGCGAAACGCTGACAGAGAACAATGGCTGGCTGTCCGCTTTTGGGCTCTTGTTTGTGCCTTTGTCCTGTCTATGCAAATCCCATTATCCCTCTCTCGACGCATTGTCTGCCCTGGAAGCGCCTGGGAAGCTTTATCGCTAAATCCATATTGTCGATAAGGGGTGCATTGTTGGTAACCGTATTGTTTTTTCGTTCTCTGGGAGGAAGCAATGGGGGACAGTGCGGGACCCCATCTGCTGGGAAAATGCCAAAACTCGTCTGCAAACGATAGTCCGTAAGCGGTAACCGCGTCAGGAACAGGGGACAAACACTTGGTTGGCTATATAAACCGCCCTAGTTTCGCTGTGGAACCCCAACTCGATTTCAGAGTAATCCTTCCCTTAAGCTTAAGCAGCAGACCCTATCCCCCCAGCCTACACTATGCGTTTCTCCATCGCTCTTACCCTCATCGGTGCCGCCGCCTCCGTCTCGGCCTCTGCTTTTAGCCTTACTCGTCGCCAATTCCCTGGTACGTTGCATATCCTCAGGTCTACACTACAGAACTGCATCTTACGCTTCATCTTATAGACTGCTCCATCACCTGCTTGACCACCGTTGACACAGGCAGCTGTGATCGGATCGACAACCCATGCTTGTGCAGGAACGAAAAGTTCGTTGCTGACACTACTCAGTGCATCAGGGATGCTTGCGAGGGTGCGCAACTTGAGGCTGCCCTTTCTGCTTCTCGCGAACTCTGCGAGGTAGTCGTAAGTATTCATCATCTGTAACATGGTGTCCTTACTCACTTGCTTTCCAGGGCGTTACCCTTAGCGAGTCTGCACCTGTTGCCCCTTCGACCTCTGCGCCGGGTGCCGAACCTAGCGACGTAGATGATGCTGATCCTACTGTTGCCCCTTCGGCTTCCCCCTCTGGCTCTGCCAGCGTTGGTCCTTCGGCTTCCCTCTCTGGTTCTGCTAGCTCTGTTAGCAGCAGCCCTCTCCCCACCGGTGACAGCACCGACGGAGACTCCGAAAGCTCTGCCATGACCCACGGTGTCAACGCAGTTGCCGGCTTCGCCGCCATGGCCCTCGCTGCTTTCGCTCTCTAAACCACCCCAAAAGCGAAACCCACATTCTCCCCCACATTGGTTTTCTCGGATTCGTAATGTATCCATACCATTCGTTTATCGACAGCTGTCCCTTCGTCTTTCATCGCAATCCGAGCTTTGTCATCTGTAGCATAGTTATGTGGAACACTGCCACTGTTCTTCTATTACTGGGTAATAATAGACCTTTCGACTCCACGACCTTGTGTGCATCCTTGTGGGCTTGAGAATGTATCCAGTTTTCTCCCAGTCCAGTGCAAGTAACAAGGTTCTGTTCTATTCCGCATGGCAACTTGTGGTTCTTTGTCTATTTCATGTGCATACATGATTCCACGCTGTCCAGCAAGGCCGCCCACATCTATGTAACCTTGCGTGGCAATGTACTTGGAATGGGTAGAATCAGAACCCTGCTTTCAAAGTCGTCTACATTGTCGTGCCTATCTTTACCTCCGTCGTCGGAGTTGGGACGTTCTTGACGAGGAAGGCTCAAGGAAGGGGCAGGGATCTAGCATTGCAGCATACTCTGTCAATGGAAAATCGGCGGTGGAAGAAAAGTCCATTATGTATGCAAGAACCCACCTATGCCCATCATGGACATGCCTTCATTGCCCAGCTTAGTGGCATGGACTCGGCGGAAAAGGAACAACGTTATTGAAGAAAAAGCAATCGAGGAGTTTCCCGGAATACGAGTCGCAATACCGTAAACTACGAGATCCAAGCGCATGGAGATACGGTCAGCGACCTTTGGCACATTAGGTGTTGGTCCTAGTTGACGTTAAATAACTTAGTGCAGAGATGGGACCGACGAGATGACATAGGGCATCATGAGTGGTCGATGGAACGAGAAATTGCCAACCCACAGTGAAGTTAGGTATAGTACAAGGCCACTCGTGGATGAGATTGAAATGTCTCTCTCTATAAAGTCGGACAAAATTTCATTGTAACCGGAGAGTGGAACGGAAAGTAACCAGGCGTGTACCCTGACCATAACGGTGCTTCGGGTTCAAACAGTCACGGTACAGTAGGCCAATATTGCAACTACGACGTCCTCATTCTTTACCTCCACCGACCATGATGTTCGCCACACGTTGCACGGTCGACTCTCGCCAATTCGTCTGTACTACTGGGTTAATGTCAGATTAAGAAAATGCCCTTGTGAAGAAGAGCTCAGTGCGGCCCGGATTCATGACCTGTTAAAACTTCAAGCTTCAAATCTTAAAGCCTGCTTAGAGCTCACCATGATATTTAGTTCGAACTGTTGGCTAACAGGTAACTTTGCAACATTTCTCTACATAAATAGGGTACTGTCACATTTTCTGCTCCCTCTCCAAAACGTGGTACATATACAGGCAGGACGGAGCCGAGCGAAGAATATCATTCCGAGTCGTCATTGGATGCCTCGCCACGTGTATTCAGCTGATTGGCGCTTGCCCATGGAAGCGCCCAATTCTGACCTTCAATCAACACAGCGAACCGGCTGACGGTTGGCGATTATCCAACAGATAGAGGTTCAATACCCTCCCTCCGCTCCAAAGACGTATGTGTACACCGCACTATGAAGCGGAAGGACCAAGAACAACAGTGGAAAAACCTTTCGGTAAGTGATGCTCCATTTCCCATGGACGCTTCTCGTGATGATTTGTAGGTCTTAATAGTCGGAAAATTGGCTCAAGGATGTCGTGTGCTCTTCTCTTTCGAGACTGGCACCCTTCGGTATTCTAAATGAAGTTTTCCGGGAATGCGACAGCTTGATCTCGAGTCTGTAGAACCCCGATGTTCGTCTGGCTGGGCGTCTTCGATTTCCGAAGCTTCATCTTAATGGGGCGAGGCCGTCAACATACCAGTCGCAATAGCGGCGTCACTGTGGAACTTTGCACCCTTTTTAAACCGACGGAAGTCGTAGCAAACCTGACCTGGTCTCGTCGCCCACCATGCACTTCACTTTGACAAGTTCAGCTTCACTGGTTGCCTTACTTACAGGTATGATTGCAATGTTGCTCCATGGCAGACACCTTGATTCATTGCTTCTGCCCCGCTCTAACTTCGCAGGCATTTACGTGAAGGCTAATCCTACTCCAATTCCAACCAGGAGCTCGACATTGTGTCCAAGAGGACCCCAGCCTAGTTTTGGGCTGAAGGTCCCCACTGGATACGAGGCGACTGCTGTGGTGGGCGGTATCAGTAATCCCCGAGGAATAACCTTGGATAGCAGAGGGAACATTCTGACAGTCGAGCGGGGAAAGGGCATCACAGGGCATGTCGTCGACAGTAACGGATGTGTTACCCGAAGCAAGCTTGTAGTCGATGACTATAATCTCAATCATGGACTCGACATTAACAAAGCCGGAAACAAGTTGTATGCAACGTACGTGCTATTCCATTCCACCTGTGGAACTATGTGTTAACACCAACCAACTCTCCTGGCAGTTCCCGGGAATTCGCTTGGTCTTGGGATTACAACCCTATCACGATGACGGCGACAAACCGGAGAACTTTGATAACAGGGTAAGTCCGCTTAGTCGAAGTCTTCTTCCGTCGAAGTGACTCGAATTCATTACTCGAGCGATTTAGAATGACGACGGAGAAACAGCTTACGCGAACTATCGTTGCTTCGAAAGTGAATCCAGACTACATTATAATCAGTATATCCTCTGGAGAAGGGCCGGATTATGAGGCCTTTGATCCTGCGGTCGGACGTGCACAGGTTAGGGCGTTCGATGTAACGAAGCTACCCCGTACAGGTGCTGCATTCAATAGGTACGATATCGGTCCGAGTCTATTGGAATTTTAAAGCATATTCATGTCTGTTCCAGTACATATGGGCGAATCTTGGGGTAGGACTCTTCATCGTATTTGCCCGGTGTCATCCAAGCTCAACAAAAACTTGGCAACAGGTACGGGCTGTCCAATGCAGTAGGGATCGCGGAGGACCGTCGTGGCATCGTGCATGCCGCGGGTAAGTTATGCTCTTGAATAAAATCCCCTGGACTGACTAAACCACCTTGCCATAGACAATGGTGCTGCGATGTATCGGTTTATCAACGGTTCGGGCCTCTATGTGGGCGATGATAATCCGGCAGAACCAATCTATAAATGTAAATTTCGGCTATCTCCGCTAAAATACTTTTGCTAAGCCGTAGATCACAGTGAGTAGCCCAGTGAACCTAAGAAACACATATGCTGGCTACCCTTACTGTTTCACCGTGTGGGATACTGAAGCTATCGAAGATAAGCGGTTCGAACGTGGTGAATGGTAAGTTTGTTTCTACATGATCTGCATCTTTGGTAATCTAACACTTGGATGCCACACGCGAAGGTTGTCGATCTTCCCCCAGACAGAGAAGAACGACGAATGGTGCAAGGGGACCTCGGATTTACCCGCGGTCATATTACCGCCTCACTCTGCCCCTCTCGATATCACATTTGGCGTCGGAGATGATGCAAGCCTCTATGTATCGATGCACGGAAATGGCTTCTTCGAACCTACGAAAGTTCGTTTAAGTTATACTCTCACCGGATCTGGTTTTGAATTCTGTTACAAATTTGCCTAGGGATTCAAAGTCGTTTCGATAAGCGGAAAACATAGTCGCGAGGGTTGGTCAGTTAGTGGTTCCCAGATGAACGTGACCTTCAGGGATATCTTGTCGAACGACGCGAAATACCAGAACCAGTGCTTGGATGGTATGTACACCTGGCTTCTTAAGATTTGTAAACTTTCGGTTGCTGACACTAACACGATCAATGTCCAGGGAAGTGCTTCAGACCACTAGGTCTCGTCTGGAGTAAAGATGGAAACAATCTCTACGTAACCAGTGATAATACAGGAGAGATATTCCTGGTCAAGAGAAAGCCTACACAGAGGGTTTTGGGTCAATGGTGAGTGTGATGCATGAGCTGGTACAAACAAGGCTGATCTATCGGTTCTGTAGTGGCGGCCTCTTGTACTTCGGACCAAATACCTGCGAAGAGGGAGCTACATGTCAATATGTAAGTCAATCCCTGTTTATTCAGGCCATCATGCTATCTCACCCCACCTTACCAGAGAAACATCCTGTATTCTCAGTGTGTTCCCGATAGTAAATAGGAGCCGTCGACTTAATATTGGAACGGGTCATCTTTCTCGTATATATATGAACCTCAGGGAATTTTCAATAATAGTTGCTCACAGTGACTTTCAACCTCTTTCCACTGAACTTTGCTTCCGTACTTATATTACGAGCGCCTAAATCCAGGTGCCGAGAAAGCCGGGTTGAAGGACGTGGGAACATTATGGCTCAGATCCGGCGTCATTAATTCCTAAGCCTTGCCAACGTTCCGTCATTTCTGCGATATTTCTGCCATGTCGGACGTCAAAACTCAGGAAACTGCTTCTGCAGAGTCCCCAAACTCTACCTCGCAACTCAAGGGGAAGCGTAAACGCTCCGAATCGCCGGAAAGCGAACGTGGTGACGGTGTTTCTGGATCTGGAGGGTCAAGGAAGAGCGAGAGCCCGGAGGAATCTGGGAGTTCGTCGTCGGAACAGGAAGGGGAACAGGGAGCGGGTGACTCGTCGGAATCTACACACAAACCAATCCAAAACGATGCAGAGTCGGGTGCAACGCATGGTTGGCAGGCAATTTATTCCTCTCAGCATAATGCCTATTATTTCTACAACAATATCACCCAAGAAACGACTTGGGCGAACCCTCTACAGCCAGAATCTTCTGGAACGATTGCATCTAGTTCTGGCGCTGGTTCCACTCCTTCTGGTGCAGATTTACCTGCCAGCCAGGAAGAGGCTCCCTCGACATCACCTACAGACTCTGCGCAAGCTAGACCGGGACCCTCGTCGCATTACTCCGCGCTGCAGGCGGCAGCGCTGGCACAGGGGATTGACCCTGCGCTCGCTCACTTAGACCCTTCGCTTCTAAGCTCTGTTCCAGGACATCCTACAGATGCATCTGGTAGGTGTACTCGCTCTCCTAAGAATTCCGATTGATCTTTGAACTAGGTATCCCACTGTTCACGGCCAAATTCAACCGACATACTGGAGCGTTTGCAAAAGCTGATTCGCGCGACCCAGGCCATTTCTCTGAGTATGAAAGGGCCAAACGAATGAGCGAGTTTTACTTTGACGTTAATGGGTGGGAGAATCAGCTAGCGGAGCAGGGAGGAAGCATCAAAGGAGATGAAGCGAATAAAAAGCGTAAAAAACTAACAAAGAAGGATTTGGCGAGTTCGATGGGGTCTCTATGAATGAACACTTGAACTAATGTCATTTTTCTCTATAGGAACGTTTCAAAGAACAAAAGAAGCAGAAAAAGTTGGCAAAGACCGCTTGGCTCCGAACATGACCAAAATATCTGGTTTTCATCACTTTTTATTCGCATGGCTTTTCATATTCGACCAATTGCTTGACGGCAAAATTCGCACAAATCAACCCACGGTGCTCATAAACTATATTGTTTCCTGTGCAAAGACGTGGAGGTACGCACACCAGGCCTTGGCTATACATGAATGAAGCTTCGGATTCTGAGCTTTCATTCCCTCACAAGGATCAGCGTATGCTTTCTAGTGGCTGCGACTCGAACGTTCTACCACGCTTTGGTAGACTCAACGACCCTCGGGCGGATAACCGTTGTTTTTTCAATTTGTAAAATCTGCAGTAATGTAGTTAGCCACTTTCATTAGCTTATAACTTCAACAACTTGAACAAGAGCCTGTTCACCGCGAGTCGCCGTTGCCACGTTTTGGTTTTGGCGGCTCATGATGTCGTGGGAAAGGCGCGTCGATCACGTGGGTGTTGGAGATCCTCAGGCGCGTCCATTTGGGTGCTCTTCAACGAGGTCTCCCTCTACTCACCACCACCACCACCGTATTCCGCCAGGGGGGCGCAAGATGTCGATAATGGATACCACCGGCTTCAGCCAAGTAGGCAAATATGGCACTTTGAGTCTACTCAAGAAGCAAGAAAATACAATTATTACCTCGTTCGGGATCGATACTGAAGAGCTCACTTTTGGCCGGGATCCCAGCTGTAGTGTTCGATTATACTACCCAGACGTGAGTCTTGTACACTGTAAAATAGTGTTTGAAGAAAGAAAAGTAAGTAATCAGACTCTAAGAGCCTAAATGAATGGCTAATCCAGTTCATAGGCGTTTCTCGCCATCCTGGGTGAAGGCGGGCTCCTGGTAGATGGCTGCGAGGTCTATCCGAATTCCAACAGCGGAGGATCACCTACGATGGTACCACTCTCGAACAACTCTGAAATCGCAATTCGTCAGAAACGGTTTAAATTTACATACCCGCCGAAGGACATGAGAGCGGCCCTCCTTGCGACACCATCTCGTCAGTACATTCCAGAATTTTGGGAGTTCAATTTCTGACTAGAAATAAATAGCTAAGAGACGGAAGCTGCGCCTGTCTATGATCCAGTCTGCTCAGGTCTTCACACCGAGACCATCGAATGATCCAAGGGAGAACCTTCGCATACTCCAGAGCCCTCTCAAGAACCAGTTCAAGAGTCCTGTAAAGCCCTCCTTGCTGTCTCGTCCACCTGCCAACGCCCAACCGGAACCGGAAGAAGAAGACGAAATTGTCCTTGTGGATGGCAACCACCCGAGAGTCGTTGAAGAGGAACGGGATTTAGTCATCCTCGAGGATGTCTCCGAGGCCATGCCACTTGTCAAACCGTCGCGTTCCAATTATTCCCCGAAAACGCCACCTCGACGGAAATCAAGGAACACTCTTCATAGAGCTGTGCTCATTCGCAGTGCCCAGCGAGCCGTTCTCAGAGCCGAGGAGGAGGAGGAGGAACTGGAAGTCCTCGAAAGTGTAGTCGTTAACCCAGAATCCGGCAGGGAAGACGAACAAGATGACGATGATGGAGCCTTCCTTCGCGACGATGGCCCTACCGACGTTGAGATGGAGGACATAGACATGGAGGACGGAGAAGCAGAACCTGAGCCACCGAAATTGACATGGAGGAAGAGCTTGGGCCGTATCTGGCCTTTCAATGCTAGTCAGAATGACAAGGTAATTCAATCTGGTGGTTATTTCTTCAGGCCTCTAAATTGTTGCTTCAGGAGGAAGGTTCGCATGATGAGGAAATGGAAGAGCATGAGGAACACGAAGACGAGGATGATACTGACGAGAACGAAGGAATCGAGAATAACAATCAACGCCAGGAAGAAGAGAACGAGGATGAAGACGAGGAATATGATGAAGAACCGGCTCCCCTTCCCTCGATTCCGGCTCAAACTCCTGCTCGACGCCCTCTGGGATCCTTCCTCACTCCTCAAATCCGACACGCTGAGCCATCCAGCCCTGTGCCATATGGTAGCCGGTTATCCTTGGGCGGAGAAGCCAGACGAGTCCTTGTTGAGCAACCTTGGCGTGTCAAAGACCTGGTTGTCTCCAAAGATGCTGACACAGATAAGCCACTCCCGCCTACCGTTAAAGAAACTCCGCGACGCCCACAAACATCCGAAGAAGAGAGGAAGGCCATCCAGGAACGCCGGCGGAGTGCATTGCGCCAGCCTGACAATTTCTTCCCCGGTGGTGTTCCTGGCTTATCGCCCACCAAGCCATCAACATCAGCTACTCCCCTCAGACCAAGTATCTCGCTGTACTCCTCACCGGTCAAAGGTTCTGTTCGAAGGACCAGTGCCGATGAAGAGGATCTCGATACTCGTAGTTTACTGGAAAAGATGAAGGAAACCGTCGAAACTATGAAGCGACGCAAGAGTCTGGCCCCCGTCATGGATGCGACACCGCAGCGACTCTTTTCCACACCGAGACAGTCCATTCCCAACGATCTTGGCCCGGTGTTCAGCAGTGTCAAGAAATTGAATCTCGGACCAGTGCCATCAACATCCGGGTCTAGCATGGATCTGGATGCACCGGAGAAGGAAGAGAATACTGCTCCGACTGTAGCTGAAGACGACGGGGAAGAAACGTTCTCCTTGCTAAAGCCCGAGGCGAGAAAGGAGGCCTCGGCTATAAGGATGAGTGTGGCACCAGCGGCAGACACTGAGGTCGAACCACAACCCAGCGAAACACGACCCAGCATCCCTAACATTGTTGAGGCTATGGATGTCGATGAAGAACCCGCCGCTGGTACTGGTGCCGATGATCACGAGGAACAGGAAACCCGTCCCAATCCAGCTCCTCGTTCCAGGTTGCTTCGACCAAAGAAACTTGTACCCACGGCGAGCGACTCTAGCCTTCTGTCTGCTGATCAGGCAACCGTATGTTTGTTCATTCACTTAGCAAATACCATCACTCCTGACTTGCAATATAGGACTCAGCTGCCCAACCACGACGGCGTTCACCTCGACCAAGGTCTAGGTCTCCACTCCCGGATCCCGAGGCAGGCGGTACTGAAGATCCTACCCCTGTTGTGACCAAACCCACTGCGACCCGGCGTATCCGTAAAGAGGTACCAGAAGCGTCGAAACAAGCTCCTGGCAAACGAACAGCCCGAGCTTCTCCCATTGAACCTGAGGAGTTAGAACCAGCGCCTGGCCCTGCGCGACGGGGACGGAAGGCGGCTACAGAGGCTCCAGCTGTAGCTGAGAAGCCCGCACCAACAGCTCGACGCGGGCGCAAACCAGCGGTTGTCAAAGAAGAACAGACCGAGGATATCAACGAAACTGTCGCAGCGCCTGCGAAACGTTCGGGTCGAAGAACGCCTGCTGCTCAGTCTACGTCTGAACAATCTGACGCGGCTGCTGAGCCGGTCCGCAAGTCTCGAATGGCAAGACCGACCACCGCGGCGGCGAAGAAACGTGTTACCAAGGCTGCTGCTGCTACTAGGGCTGATCCTGAGGAAGTGGAGGATGATCCCCTTGATTCGATTGTTGAAGGTGCTGTTGCGTCCAAGGCGACTGAAGGCGCTGCTCAAGAATCTCCCAAGGGTAAGGGCAAGAAGAAGGTTGTCGAGGTGAAGCAGGAGGAAAGTGGAGGGGCGCCAGCGGCTGCTGCTACGAAGCCGGCACGAGGGAGGGCTGCGACGAGTGGTTTGAAGACACCTGCTGCTGTTACGAGACCGAGGGCTGCGAGGAAGACTCCCGCGACCGCCCCTGCTGCGATTCAGGGTGGAGATAAGGAGAATACGCCGGGGGGATCTGGGGATGGGCCTAGTAATGCCGGGGCTGCCAGCGACGGCGACGTTCAGGATGCTGTTGTCAAGCTTAAAGTCTCGAGGTCTCGAGGTAAAGCCACAGCGGCTACAACTACGGCAAAGGCAAAGGCAAAGGCCGTCAAGACGGAAGCTGATGCTGAGGAGGCGCCGCGTACTGCTACCAGAGCGACTCGGGCCACGAGAGCACGAACGAAGACTGGGTGATAAAGGAGCAACCGTACAGTATCTCCTCGGCAGGAACAGTGCATAATTTCTTTATTTCATTTTCCTCTCTTTTTTGTATGAGTGGTATCGTTGTCGACAGCACATAGACGGGTTTGATTACTCGCTATACGTATACAAGCTAATTTCTTCTGGATTATGGGTATGTATTATTGAGATTGAAAAGGACCAGCTTTGCTGACCTAGCGGCGCCCAGACGCGTCGAATATAATTTGCACCAATGATAATGTGCTGTAACAGCTAAGCAGTAGCAGATGGGCTCTTGGCACAGGGGTAGCGCGCACGCTTCGCATCAAGCAAATGCGTGAGGTCGTGGGTTCAATTCCCACAGTGTCCACTTTTTGCATTATGTTCTAGGGCATCGTAAAATGTCATCGTTTTTTGACTTGCTAGCGTGGCTAATTCTTTTTGAAACGCTCAAGGGTATATACTATACCGGAGATACTGGATATTCTCATCTCCCCGCCGGCTACGTCACTAAATCGAGACTGGTCGTGATCATGACATCGGAAAGTGTACACTGAGTCGTTTACAGCATGGTACAATGACAAGTACAGGTATGTAAGGTATACGTATAAGCACAAAGTAGCGGATAGTGAGGATAATGTTAAATGTACACACATACAGGATAATCATATAGAAGCCTTAGATTGTCCGGGTCAGACGGAGACGGAAAAGGCATGAATGCTGCCCGGAAGGTCTCAGAACGAGGTGATGCCGATAGCGGTCAAATAGCTATAATCTAGCACGAGGCCTCCCCACACTATCCAGCCGAGCTGTCCGTTTCGGTTGAAGTTATCTAAGATGAAACGAGTTAGAGCCCTTCCAAGCTTGAAGTTATAGTAGTAATCGGAGCACTAACCCCAGCAGCTTTTAGGGACGTCGAGATCTACCGTGTTGTATTGCCACACCAAGTGGCAGAAAGTTCCGCCCACGGTAATGATGAAGTAGATTGGGCCTTGATGGTTAAGGTGGCCGGCCAGGACGAGCATTGCGACGAAAACGAGGCCACAGCCGACGAGTAGTGGCCGGATCCAGGAACCAAAGAGGATGGCGGTAGATCGTACGCCCATCTTAACGTCGTCTTTGATGTCCTGGCAAGCGTAAACAGTATCTATCAACGGTCCGTCAGAAGCAAAGAATTTTTTTTAGAGTTGGTTAGCTAGTACCATAAAGCATAGTCCAGCTGCCGAAAGATTAATGAGCATCGGGGGGGCTAAGCTGGAATAGAAGTTTCGAGTGACTCACCACCAACAGCCAGTCATTGCAGCTCCAAGTAATCTGAGGTCCAGAGAGTCGGTGGTTGCGACCCAAGCGGTAATGAAGCCGAAGTTCATAGCGAACCCGAGCCAAGCCTGAGGCCAGTGAGTGACTCTTTTGAGCAGGGGGTAAATGGCAAATCTGTGAAGGATTGATCAGATGCCAAGGGGGGAGGCGATCATAAGAGATACTTACAAGGGGAGAAGTTGGAATAGAGCAACGTAGAGACTGGTTAATTGAGCTGCCGTGAGCATACAGTCGAGAGCATGAAAAGGATCGAGACTGACGATAATCCTTGAACAGTCGCCGCAAAGAATGCAACCCCAAATGCGTATTGCACGAAGAGATAAACAGTTGCTGAAAAGACGGAAATACGACCGCTGGGTAGAGGTCGAGTACGACACCGTTCTGCAGTTGAGGTGAGTACGATGTTACCAGTGAGGTTTGTTACTGACCAACTCCGGCATCCATGTCACGGTCAAAGACATCATTAATTGTGCATGCAGAGCTTCTCAGGATGAAGGCACCAATCAGGGACTTCACGAGACCCATTCCATACTCGCCTACTGGGAGTCGGATATGATAGGCTGCCATGGTTAATCCCCATGCTGGGAGCGGAATTTTAATCTCGGATGTCTTCCGGATAACGTTATGATCACAGCGTACCAAATGGCCAGAACATCAATTTTGTCCCGGTGGGCTGAGCGAACAGGAGCGAGCATTAGCAATCCCCCCATCGGTCGATGCGAACAAGCAAATGCCCACCTTCTCCAGTCGAATAAGCTCGAGATAAGGGCGTATCGGCTCTGAGACCAGGCCTAGAGGGAACTTTAGTGGAGGCGCAGGGTGGACACTAGGGATGAGCGGAGTCGATTCCGTGCTCGATGTCCGTCCCATGGCAGTGGAAAATACAGCAATATTTTGCTAGAAGGAACAAGGGGGAACCTGGTTGAAGGGGAATCGGT
Organism: Coprinopsis strossmayeri; assembly: GCA_900156845.1. Taxonomy (NCBI): domain Eukaryota; kingdom Fungi; phylum Basidiomycota; class Agaricomycetes; order Agaricales; family Psathyrellaceae; genus Coprinopsis; species Coprinopsis strossmayeri. The sequence continues at coordinate 63,898 of FTPT01000088.1, read as the reverse complement.
AGTCCTGACCCGTGCATTATATATTTTCCATCCGAATCCACGTGGAGAGTAATGGCAAGGGCATCTAGGCATCTGCGTACCATACTATTACGGTAGTCATCTCTTCAGGAGAAATATTCCTGGGAAGGACAAGGGCAATGATCGACATCCGATTGCGCTTAACACTTGGCCACAGAAATCAGCCGGATTTTTTGAGTACCCATCAGAACGCGAAGACCGGGATTTGACACTATCTCCATCTTCAATTGGATCCCTGGAGCCCCAATTTTGGCCAGTTCTCAAATTGGGCCAACCCTGAGCAGCTCCAAGAAAAATATGGTCGCGGACTGCTGTTCGGGTTTAATACATCAAGTATTTTGAAAGATGTGAGGTGAAGCGCTCCACCATCTTCAGAGGGAGGTGATTGAGATACTTAGGTTGTTAGTCGAAATTGACTGAACCGGACGGATGACAGATCCCAGAGGCATAAGCCGTTGGTAGGTTACATACACGCTGAAAAGAACCTAATCACCAGGGTCAGGGTACAGATTTTTGCGGAAACGAGTACATATACATATGCATGTGCCCACAAGCTTGTAGGAACACCTGCCTTAACATGAATTGGCATAACAAAGTATCTGCTGTAAGTGTCGACAAGCTTGGACCCATACTACTGTGGCCTCCTCTGGATTCCAACGTAACGCCTTGAAATTTGAAAGATGGCTTCTGTTGCGCTGGCAAACGTTCGGTAAACATGTCGTTCGCAGTACCAGTGGTACATAAATAGACTAGTACTGACAGCTGATGGTACATACCCATCATCGGGATTCGCTAATCCGGGACATCGGATCGGCAGATTTTCCGATGTGACCAGGCGATAACTGGTGATAACAGGTGATAGTAAATTCGGGAACGATAGGCCAGTGAGAGCAGCTGGACTAATCGATATCTGGGCAAATCAGGTCAGGGGATGACGTTGAGGCGAGTTGAGCAAAGTGGACAATAAGCCCGCCGAGTCGAATGGGCACTAGACATCACCGTTCTAAGTACGATGTAGGTCCGCAAAAAATAACTTCAAACGAAAAGTTTGTGTGTTTGTGTACGATGTTGGGCCCGGGGTGCTTCATCATGCATCATGCGTTGTTACTTGTCAACGAGAACACTGCAGATGCGCATATGCACTGTGCAGAGCTTCGATCATGTCTAGAAATGGGCCCAGGCCGAAATTTAAACTCTCGGATACCCGGGGCCCCCAACGAGGAGGAAAGATTGTTAGTCTACTAGGACGGATAGTCCGTAATCCCAGCCATAGGTGATGCGGTACATCTCGGGAGGGTATGAGCCACCAATGAGGTCACGTCGAACATCCAATCGGAAGCCAAGTTGGGAAAGAGTATTTCCAGCAACACATACCGGATACTAGAGAGCTTGTATATATTCATAAGGCCGAAGTCATCCAACGTTGAGGTAATCTACACTTATCCACTGGCACCCTAATCTCCTAGGTAGTACCGTCGAGATCTGTTGACCCCGTTGAATAGGCGAGGGGAGGGTTCAACTTCTAGTGCAGAGCATGGGCATATGAAGCGAATCACGTATCCCAGAAGTGGGGGTACTGCAGCCTATGGGGTCGGATTCCGTGCATATTATGGAACCTTCGCACAGCCTAGTCAGAACGAACAATACGGAGCAGATGATAATTATGAAGCAAGATCACCATGAGCAGCCAATATACATCGACAAATTCGGGGTTCCCGCGAAGTATATCAATTGCTCCTCGGTGAAGTCAAGCTAGATGTAAGGGTGATTAGTTGCCTTCGGAGGTTGGGATCGTGTGGAATAGCGGAAAGTTCGGCAGGATCAGGTCTTGAAGCGAGAAAATAATTAAAGATTACACGGTGTCACGGCGAAGAGAGCGACAGTATCATACAGGCAAGGCCCAAAAAAATCTCCATGGCTGAAAATTACGGTCTCGGCAATCATGAGCTATCGGCTTCATTCCCAAAGTATTCTTCTACCAGGGCTTTCTTACGCAGATCAAGTAACACTTTCTCCATCTCCTCTCGGGTCGGCAGTTTAGGAGGCAGTAGTTTTTCGGGGGTCAAGAATGGAATATAGGAGGCAGCAGCCTCTGCGTGCGCTCGTGTAGTATCGTTCTCAGGCGAAACCGAGGAGGTTGTCACCGGCGTGTCCGTTGAACCCTTTGATCGTTTAGAAGCGTCCTCCATTTCAACATCGTCGGAATCTTGTGTTTCGGCTTTCCGTTTCGAGCCATTACTGGATGAGCTCGAGTCGGGGAGTTTCGAGACTGTGTCAGGCCTTGGGATATTGGGAGTGTCGTCTGTTGGAAGTCCAAGTGTACCACAGACGTTTAGACAGGCGTCTTCCCAATCTTCATTCGCGAAATCACGTTAGAGAGGGTACGAGAACGCAGAAGACTAAGGCGAACCTTCTTCCTCGGCCTGTTGTTCATATTCGAGGAGTTTAGGGTTCGCATCATCAATATCCCCATAGTAAGCCGGTCCTTGATTCAGGAAACGCTTGTAGTGGGCGAACACTCGATTCTCCTCTTCTTCTTCCTGTTTCCGACTTTGGAATAGCTCGCGTACTCCAGGTAGGTCTTTAGCACGTCCAAAGTATCTGAGAACAATGATGAGCTTATGGTTCTTTCTTTGTGCGTGTAAACAACGAACTTGTAACCCTTCGTCCCCGGCACTTCCTTCCCATCATCGTCCAACATGGCAACATTCCGTCGATAATTCGCACCTCCAAGGGCAATAATCTGGTTTTCCCAATGTCTCTTTTCACGAAGCAGTTTGTTGATCTCGTCATTCAAGTCGCGGACCTCATAGTCCGTCAAACCGGCTATACTTTCGTTTCAGCGAAGCTGTTCGAAGGAGGTTCAGGACAAGCCCACTTACCGTCCTGGATTTTAGAGACTTTTCGACTGATTTCTCGAAGGATTTCTCCTCTCCATCGTTCACATTCTCGTAGACTCTTGCATGCGCTTGCCATACGCGGTCGTCGATCCGCTCGAGTCCCCAGACCCAATTCCGCCGCCTGGGCCTCGCGGAAACGGTAAAGCATAGATTGCGCTTTCTCCTCATTACGAGCCTATTGCGAATACGAAGCTTAGAGTTATTCAGCATTACAACTTCAATAGAACCGTACCATTTTGTCTAAATGCTAGATTCCGTGGGCCTGCGACGTCGCGGTACGCGTTGAACACTGATGCTTGTGGTGATTGGCTAAGGCTTTTGAGACAAGCATGGACAAGCAAGGATTGCCGCGTCGGACACAGTACCCGAGGCCTTCGCTGAACTCTCATCTCGCGAGGTCCTGATGTCTCCAGATCCAAGGCCTGAGGAAGCTGAAGAAGGTTTGCAATTAACAATAAGCTTCCGGTGATCAGAATTCAATTCCCTCCCTTCAGAAAGAATCCATTTTCAGAAAGTTATTGCGACGTTCAACAGCTATGCCCAGTATTCTGTAATCCTTACGAGTTTTCTATGTGAGATGAGCACTGAACGGGATCGAAGCTAGCAGCCAACAATCGTCGTCGACGAGACATATACTCTATTCCACGGGAAGACCAGGAGCTTATTGATGCACTGGGTTATAAGAAGAAATTAGACCAAGTCGACGAGGCTATTCTGGCCAACGCTGATTTCTTGTCTAAAATCGTAGATGACCCCGAGATTTTCGGGCACGAGCTTGACAATGAGGATAACGAAGAGAACGAAATTGATAGCGGTGCGGTAATAAGCTCGTCTTCACAAGGTAAGGATCTCGTACTTACTCAATTTATAGCGCCTGGTCAGCCGAGCCTGAACTTTTGCAGGTCCCCCTAGCGGCCAACATTCGCACTGGAGTCCCCCTGGCCACTCCCATGACCACGGCCATAACCATAGTCATGGTCATGGGAGTCATGGCCACGACCACGGCCATGGTGGTCATGGATCGCATGGAGCACCAGGCCGCCGAAAGAAATATAGGCCAACCGATTTCGACATGGATAAACTGAGAAGTACTTTGAAGCAATTCGTTCGAGATTGGAGCGAAGAAGTGTGTCGACATCATTGCCTCATTCCCTTAAATGTAACAGAGTTGATGCAGATTCCAGGGTCAAGTCGAGCGTATAGCCTGCTACAAGCCAATGACAGACACGCTGGTGGAATATTTCTCTTCTGCAAAGACGCCGGAAGAGAGGTATGTCATCGGTGACCGGTTAATTCTAGCTGTCTTATTAAACATGATATGCCAGATCGAAACTTAGGGTCCTTGTCCCTGGAGCGGGACTGGGTCGCCTCGCTTGGGATGTCGCCAACCTTGGTACGAGATCCTGCTTGAAATTCCGGTTCTTTGGGCCAACAGAGTTATTAGGTTTCTCCTGCCAAGGGAACGAATTCTCGCATTACATGCTTCTACCCTCATTCTTTATTCTAAACAGGTTAGGACATTCAAGTTATACCCACCTACAATATGACCTATGCTAATTCAAACGACACAGGACGGATCAAATTAGACAGCACATACTCTATCCTTACGTTCATTCCTTTTCTAACGCTCCGAATCGTAACTCGATCTTGCGTCCCATCTCGATACCTGACGTGTTGCCCTCCGACCTCCCGCGAACATCCAACTTCTCTCTTGTCGCTGGTCAGCTGCCCTTTCATATGTCACTAGTGTGCACTCAAGCGCCTACAAACCTTTTTACAGGTGACTTTGAAGAAATTTATGGCGTGGAAAGTGATCCTGATGAGCCTCAATCCGGCCAATGGGATGCCATCTTGACATGTTTCTTCATGGATACAGTGGGTCCTTCTGCGAGAGCCCGATCGCAGAGTTTGACAATTTGGTCGAATGACTGTAGGCGAAGAATATCATCAATTATCTCCGGATTATCCACAAAATCCTGGCTCCAGGTGGAGTTTGGATTAATCTAGGTCAGCAGTTCCCCAGACCCAAGCTCACCATCACATAATTTAAACAAAAATATCAAATAGGCCCGCTGTTATGGCATTTTGAAAACAACGCGAACAACGACCCTTCTATTGAACTTGATTTGGAAGAATTCAAGACCCTGATTCAAAAAATGGGCTTTGAGCTTTCGGTAAGCAACGTTTGATGCTATTTTTAGAATATGTCGCCTGACGTGGTCCGCCGGAAGAACGAGAAAACGATTGCTACGACGTATACGAACAATGGAGACTCTATGCTGGGGTACACCTACCAGGCGGCATTTTGGGCAGCTACCAAGAAGACATGAGCTTTGGGTCAACTTGGTTAGCTCGGTTAGCTCGGTTGCAAGTATCCAAAAACATTCTCCGTCTCAGTGTGCAATTCGCGATTCGGTGTTTGCCTTGTGTACACTGCGGTTGCTGCCCATTGAATTTAGGGTGGTACGACGTTATAATAAGTTCGTACAACATATGTACTTAACGTAAGTGTTATTCGGCATACATATAGACCTCGTAAGGCCAATTTGAAGGTTCCTGGTTAACTAAAGTGGTGTCGAGGGCCCTTATTGGCTGGAGACATCAACAATTTGCACGGAATGATCGCGCGGTGGAATTAAGAAAAAGTCCGCCTAGCGATGATCTCTCAGAGCGCTTATCTTTAGCAAGTCATTTAAGTCTCCGAGTTCCTGAGCTCTCGTAGCACCCCCGTACTGGCGGGCGTCAATACTACGAGAAGACGGAACGGCGGTATCCGGTGATGTAACGCGGTGACTGCCCTCCTGTCTCATTCGATGTAATACTGCTTCCCCTCCTCTCGAGTCTGACCTTAATATATCCCAAGGTCGTGGTCATAAGTGCAAGGGCAGTCTTCAAGACTCAACTGTTGACAATGAAACGCCTACAGGAACACCTTATCTAATATATGATACTGCGCATCCGTGATCGATATGGTTTATTCTCTTCATGTATTCTCCTCTTCAACAGCCACTATAGACATCATTCACAAAGAAACTAGTGTTCCGTCTCATTGCTGACCTTGCCTCCGCAGCCGACGTCGTTGGCTTTACGAATCAGGTTCATTAACACATCCGCTGGCGCTATTAGTATTACGAGACTTGAGTAGAGGGGCCACCATGGCAGTTGTGCAAGATAGAGCTGCTATTCAAAAGGTCACTCTGAACAGTCTCAGATGAGGAAAGAAAGGAGAAGACAAGGAACCTACAATGTAATGCAATGAAGCGTGTTGGCCGCGTACAAGGTTCAAATTTCGAGATTCTCAAAGTTCGAATCAAGAAAATCTACGACTGTGTTAACATGGCATGAAGCAGTCCTCATCGCGCTATCGGACATTATCTCGACTGGACAGCACGCCGTCGCTATCCTCCCAGAGGCAAGAATCGGCACTGGCGATGGTATCCTAGTCGTCAATTCCAAAACCGGTTAGGAGCTGTGGTTGAGCGTCGATACAGACTATGCTGTTCTTGAGTACGAAAAGGACGGTGAAGGCAACAACAAGGGGGTCACCCATCCTGACATGCCTCCATACTACCAGTGGCTGATCATTGCCTTCTACTTGGGAGCGCCACGGCTGATTCGTCGTTGTCGTTGTTTCGAACAGAGTCCAAAATTGTCGTGAGTTTTCCCAGGTCGCCTGCTCGCCCCTAGTTCCTCCAGAGCAAGCGCGTTCAAGATTGTAAATGGGCGGTTCTTCCTGGTTGAAGCCAGCGCTGTGATGACTTCACTTCCTTCATTCCGGAAGCCGTTGCCCAGGCGATTGCTCCGCTCAAGGTCTCCATTGGTTTGTCATTCACCAGCCGCATTTACTTACCTTTTGACTAAGTGATGATAATCAACGTTTTCTAGCCTTGCGGCAGTCCATTTCTGCCTGTCTAATGGGAAATCTTGGATGTTCTTCAAGTCCGCATTGCTGCTCTGATGTGAATAATGTTATTTAGCAGAATTCCTAGTTAACTAAGGTGGAGGGAAAGCAATGTTCGGGCAGGGCAGATGGATGATGGGCTGGGATTAGGACAAAGTCCGCCTGGCGCTCTATTCGTTCTGGTGGGCGTCAATGCAACGGGCACCCGGGCGGGCGGTGAACGGGAAGGGAGGTCTCCGGTGATGGAGCACGTGGTGCTACGGGGCAACACTGGCGCCCGCCACCATCACCGCCTCATCCAATGTAATATCCCTTCTCCTCCTATTCTATATCATGAGCCAGCCTTCAAACGGGCATGGGCACAGTAGACCCTCACGACGGCCAGCTTCCATCAGTGAACTGGCAGAGAAAGCTCGTACAAATGCTTGGGACGAAGGCAAGGATCTCAAGCACTATCTGCGTATGGCGGAAAGGTATCGTAAGGAAGGCAAGGAGCTGTCGAAGCAAGGAGATCTAGAGAATGCGTTTGTGCTCCTGGCCAGGGCAGCGACTCTCGTTCTGGAGAAGTTACCGACTCACCCAACGTACCTGGCTATCCTTAACGCCTCGCAGCGGAACAACTTGGCCTTGGTATGTCCATCTTTCAGTTAGCCTTTTGAAATACTAAGCGAAATGTAATCGATTCGGACGTAGAATGGCCAAGACATATTGGATCAACTTAGTGAACTTAAGCCGATTCTCGTCGACCGATTTGACAAATGGTTGAAGGTGCATCCTGAAGGCGTTGAGACCCCAGAACCTCCGAAGAGTGCGCAGCTGCATCATGACGAGGCGAGTGTGCAAGCACAGGCAGCAGCGGCTAGGTTCCACGAGGAAGAAAAGTTGCGAGCGAAACAAAAGGAGCAGCAGCGCATTGCTGCAGAGGAGGCTGCATTGTGGCGTCAGCAGCGGGAAGACATCATCCGAAGAGCCGATGCTGAGACGAGAGAGAGGAAGAAGGAGGCCGCTGTTGCTGCTGCGCGCCAGGCCGCGAATCCGACTCAATATGGATCCCAGCACACCGTCGTTCTCCTCCCGGGTGCGACCCCTACTCGCCACGACGAGCAACAAGACGAATTCCGCAGAAGAGAAGAAGATATGAATCGTAGAAGGGTTGAGCAGATCCGCAGGCAAGATCAGCAGGATCTCTTTCATCGTCAGCAAGCTGCTGATGACGCTGCGAGGGCGATTCGCCAGTCGCTGCCGCCTCCTGTTACCCCCGCCGGTGTGCCGGTTGCACCTGTGTACCCTCAAACGACGAGTTCCACGCCTATTTCTGCACGGTATCAGCAGTATCCTGTCCCTTCGTCGTCATCGCATCCTCCTATTGCCTCCCCTTCATTCTATGCGACTCCGTCGTACCCTCGTATAACACCGCATTTAACCCATTTGCATTCAGAGGGTCCGTCTATTATGCCTCTCGAAAGCCCTAACCAATACGAGGGTGATTCTACGGACTCAGAGTCTGTTGGCATCAACTTCGAATTTCGTCGCATTAGCAAGCCACGGCCCCCTCCAGTCTCCAGCCGTGCTCCAGTTCCAGTGTAAGGCTCTCAGTTGCATAAGATTCTTATCTAACGCCCCGTTTTAGCACCGCCTATCCGCCTCCCGTTACAACGACGTCTCCTCCTCCCCAACATAGAATCGAATACCCTCGCTTGATGTCCCCACACCAACAGAAACAAGGATACTATCCCTCGCTTAATTCGATGTTCGTACCGGACCAGCAAAATACACCGGCAACCTCGTTGCTTTTCGACTCCAATGGACTTTACCCGCAGAATCTTCTATCTTCTAACCCGCAGCCATCCTATAACTCGTCCCAGCCCCAGCAGTCTCGTCCACCTTTGCCTGTTCCTCCCCCTCCTCCTCCAAATCAATATCCCAGATATCCCGGTCCATCGCGGCCTCCTCCACCTGTGCCTGCGGCACCGCTTAAGGCTACAGAGGCTCCAGTGGAGCGTATATCTCGCGACGGTGCATCTGACCTTCCTCCACCCCTCAAACAAGTCAACTTTCCACGAGAATGTCTCACACGATTTCTTGCTATTGCCAAAATTAACACGGCAAATAATAAGGAAACTTGCGGGCTTTTGTTGGGGAAGGACAAAGGCCATAAGTATATTGTGACGACGCTGTTGATCCCGAAGCAGCATGCAACGAGTGATACGTGTACGATGGACGAGGAACAGTTGGTACTTGAGTTTACGGAGGAAAGAAACCTGATTACACTTGGCTGGGTGAGTTCTTTCGTATCGATAGCCAACGCTGATGTTGACCTTCGGAACCTCGTTCAAATTAGATACACACTCATCCTTCCCAGTCTTGTACGTCGCTTTCTGAACTGAGGATTGCTCAAGAGGCTGATTGAATCTCATAGGTTTTATGTCGTCTGTGGATCTTCATACGCACTCTGGGTTCCAACGGATGCTACCTGAGTCCTTTGCGGTCGTTTGTGCTCCCAACTCCAATCCCAAGTTTGTTTGCGCATCCAGTTTGCTGTTATACGCCCACTGATCACGCATCCTTTTATCAGCTTTGGGATATTTCGGTTAACGGACCCGCCTGGGCTGCAGACCGTACTGGAATGCACTGCAAAGGAAGCCTTCCATCCACATCCCGATGTTCCGATCTATACGGTGAATAGTGCTCTCTATAATGTCCCTTTCTTGTACTGTGCTGATTGACGCCCATCATTGTACAGGATGCCGACAAAGGCCATGTCCAGATGAAAGACGGACCTTTGGAGATCGTAGATCTACGGTAACTGAACAAGACTAGGTATCCTTGTTTCGGGGTCTCGGCGACGTGTCAACTGCGAAACCACTACATACATACAGCTACTTACTACCCGTCACGGTTTGTCATTTGTATTCATGTCTCGGTCAACTAGCATTTTTGTTTAAGTACAGCATTTTGTCATTACTTCATTACAGTGTACATACCCAGTACTCATTTTTCATCCACCGGTGTTCTTGTAGCTGTTGTATTACTACTATCTTTTAGTGCACGATGTGGAATGAAGATCGGACAGGAGACAAGCATCGTGTCGTGTTGACACTCACAGTGCTGCGTATTTATAGCGTTTTGGTTCCTCATTGTGTACTGCCAAGCGCTATTTAGGTTAGGAGTGGGACGGACTTTGTCGTGACTGAGTCTTTGGCACATCTTGGAGAGTGGTTTCAAGGAAACGATACATATGCAATTTGATTAAAGGAAAGTTGTTATGGATACAGTGCGTATGTGTAAATAAGTTAGTCCATGGATGAAGACTATGCCAGATGGCTTCATGTAGACACAAGAATGTGAATGTCCGGAGTGGTCAAGAATCAAGATGTGCGGGATGGTAGTACAATGAGTGAAATAATTAACGATCGCCACCTTTGCCGGTCTATGCCTGTCAAAATGAGCACTGTCTAACTTTCTGTAACCTGTTATCTTCTTAATAGGGTGAGATGAGTGGTATACTACTACTTGGGTGAAGTGACCTTCGAGTCACTGTATGCGCTTCGTCGACCGGGTGCTTTGATGGGATGAGGGTCTTGAGTGTTCTGGGAAGTAATTCTGATCTGGAGAACGGGTGTTTGAAGGGGACAGTGCCGCATGGTAGTGAGGGTCGGGTATGTCGTAGGGGTTAGGATATGGTCCTTCAACAGCGTGGTCTACAGGGACTGAGCTTGGTGAAGGTAACGTGTCTCCCCAAAAAGCCGAATGGAAGAGGGCCCTGGTATCTATGGGGGTGGTCGGTGTCAGGCGCTGAGGCGTGGTGGATTTGCTTCCAAAGACGTCCTGGTTGGGTTGCAAAGGAACAGTGTTGATGCTTAGACGGGAGGCGGCAGGGCTGAAGTCCTCCGCGATGACATCGTCGTAGCTGGGCGGCGGGGCCTGTTCGTAGTAGTCTTCCCGGTGTTCCACTTCCCATGACCGTGATTCGCCCCTATACTCTTGGCTATGCCAGGATCTGCGGGATTGGACACTGGGACTTCGGGATAGTCCACCCTTGGAGGGCGATGATTGCCTTTCATGGTGATTTACACGTGAGGAAGAGCCGGAGTGGGCCTTTGAAGCTCCTGCTGTCGAGGGACCCTGGACTTCGATAGGGATATCTGCCTCCTCTGAGCTCGATCCCTCTTCACTACTTCCTTCTTCATCTTCTGTGGGATAGTCCGAGCTATCTGAATCGTCACTGGGCAGATTTGGGAGGTTTTTGTCTACCTTGGCGTTCGGGATGACGATCCGTGTGGAGGATCGCTGCTGAAGTGCTCTCAGATGATGAGCCGTCGAAGAGGCGTGGCTCGGATGCCTATGCACGTTTAGGTCATTGCGTCCTCCTTTGCTGATAGACGATCGGCGAGTTTGATGGGGATGGGAATGAGAAGATGTTGTGGAAGTTCTTCGAGTTGTGGAAGCCGAGTTGGATCTCGAGGGTGAGCTCGAAGATTCTGCCGCAGCAGCCTTCGCGATGAGGTCTGCGAATGTGTGCTTTGATGGCACGACGCTCGCCGCCATGACGGCTGTAGGGATGTACGGGTTTTCATCGGAGAACTGCGAAACGGGCAAAGGTTCCAACCCGTTTGTCACAATACTATCTACTGAGGAGTGCGAAGAGAGCTTGGCGAAGGGACCCTTCTTTAAAAAGGCCTTGATGGCTTCCGTAGGGCTTGTATCGTGACCCTTTTCGGATTTATACTTGGATTTGTATTTACCCCTGCCCTTGGATTTTGACTTTTTGGGGTCTGCGGAAGGTTTGGCATTGTCATTCTTTGGTTCCCCCTCTTTGCTGGCTTTGTCTGCTTCTTCTTTAGCCTTGGCTGCGTCTGCCAAGTTCTGTTCCATCTTCTTCACAATACTGAACAGGTCTGCCGTGATTATACCATCAGCCTATCGCGAAAACACGAGAACATCAGTTCATCGATGTACTTTATAATGGCGCTAGATAGTAGACACAGGCAGATTACTTACCTTCAGAATGGATTTCTTCTCATACTCTGGCATTCCAAGGTACTCGGGATGTTTAGGCAGGTATTCGCCTGTTAACAGCCTGGCTCTCATTAGATAGACGATAGCTCGGGTCTCGTTTTGTTTTCTGATTTCCTCTTTGGCAGCCTTGTCTAGCTTCCGTACCATCAAGCTCCAGTACTCGACGGAGTGTTTCGTATCGTAGGACATCTTCTTCGCTTCGGCGATGAGATCATGGATCTTATGCGAGTCGGGACCGTTAATGGGGTCGAGTGTTATCTCTTTCATTTGGTCAGAATATGGGTCGGGCTTGGGATCTTGAGATGTTGAACTTGTCGCCGTCGAGGCGGCTGGACGGTCTTGTCCAGACATCGTATCGGGAAGCAATGATGGGGAAACGAAGGAAGATGAAGTTAACCGCTCGGTTGAAATCTGTTCTCCGGTAGATAGAAGCCGATATGCACAGTGAGCGTCAACTTGGATCCGAGATACCCAGGCTCGGAGCACAGCCTTGTGCCAGTGCCTCAATCGATTGTAGACAGCTAATTGGCGCAAGCACAAAGTCGCTTATAGCCTGGGATGTAAACCGAGGAGAATGCACCGGAGTTAATGATGCTGTGAGACGTAGGGCGAGCACGCAAGCTTTCAAGTTGGTAACCGGGATAGGGGTGTATGCTGAGCAGGGGTAGCAGGCGGCTGTTCGAGAGAATAAGGGGGAGAAGCGTTCCCGAGAATAATGGCCTTATATATTGGCACTCACTCATGTGACTACCACGGTGCCACCATGACCGCCCTTTGACAAGAACAATGGGCGCTAAATAAGGGATACCTCCCCCTCCAGTTAACAAAGCATTCCAATGGTGAATCAGTGTTACTACAAAAGACAACCATCCCGTCTATGTACCGACCCACACCAATTGTGCATGTGGACAAATGGATTACACAGCCCATATCGGAGTCAAAGGGGATCATTATTGGGCTGCACGACTTGAAGGCGGTGCTTCGTTCAATGATGCTGCGTGGGTGAGTCAGTCATGGGTAAGGGTATCATTTCTAAATAGAGAGCATGGAGTTGGCGTATTCCATGTAAAGCCCCTCAGACCCCTAATTTCTGAGGCAGCCACTTGAATACGTCAAGGCGTCGCCACCAAGAATGATCAGAGCATAAGGTTAGAAGGTGACGGTTTTACAACGTCGTAATATTACTGGCTTGCTCTTATTTTATTGTACGTCCGCATCAACGGTAAAGATCGAAAAGTACAATAGCCAGGTGAGGTCCAAACGGGCGCTAACATAGGCTTTGTTGATCATGAATAGGGGCAAAACCAAACAAGTACAATGGGAAAGTCGATGGGACCATTGCCGTCGACGCCGACATTGACAGCGACAAGGATCTCGACACCCACGACCTAATTCGTCGTACCCTCCTGGCGACGGGCAAACGGCGCGTACCATGCCAAGCGCCAAAACTCTCCTTGCATTCTTTTCCTTACCCCTTCGCAATGCCTACATTTTCTTGTTTTGTGTCACGGCCGTCTTCTTGCAGGCGGGGTTCCTTGCAGGGAGTCGCGACCGCGACATGACGAACGCAGAGATGCTGCTAGGCTCTGCACCGGAAATACGCGACGAGCTTCTGGCGAAGGCGACGGGCACCCCACTCGAACAGCACCCAATACCGAGTTTGATGGACGAGGCGGAAAGACGATTCAGAGCCAAGTTGGGAAGACAGAGCAGAACGCTTAGGGCTGCAGTCGCTGAATATAAGAGAAGATACAAACGGCCACCCCCAAAAGGCTTCGATGAATGGTGGAAATTTGCGAAGAGGAATGATGTCAAGCTCGTCGATGAATATGATGGCCTTATGGAGGATTTGCAACCGTTCTGGAGGCCGGGTGGAGTCGAATTACGGAGGCGAGCTGCACAGGTATGTCCTCATGATGTGATGAAGGCAAGAATGCTGATCTCGTTGGCGCTATGAAGGCTGGCGAGCTTCCTTTCGTTGACCTAGTGCGTATACGAAAAGGCGCATCCCACAGCGTGAACCTGCACGAGGGGGAAGCGTCTGGACGAGCAGAAGGGCTTCGCGCCATGATGGCGCGTTTTGTAGACAAGGTATGTAATTTTTGACAACTGCCGTCGCACAGTATTCAACTTTGTTTAGTTGCCTGATATGGACTTTCCTGTCAATGCTCATGCGGAAAGCCGGGTATTGGTTCCCTGGGAACATCAGCAGTACCCCAACATGACCATCCAGGATTCATCTGGAGGCGTGAATGCCATGCTTGGTGGCCAATTCAAGCCTGATTGGGCTGAGGATGGTTCGGTATGGGAGGCCTGGCGGCGGATATGTCATCCCTCTTCTTCTGCTCGGCGCATCTTTTCGACTCTCCAAAGCGGAAGTCCCATCCCTTATAATTACTTTGATCCCAGTACGCCTACTGCCGGAGACGACTTCAACTTCGTGGCCAACACTTCGGCCTCCCATGCCGATTACTGTTCGAACCCGTTGGCTCACCTCGATCAGGGTCATTTCTACAGCGACTGGAGGACCATCCACGCAATGTACCCTATCTTCAGCCCAGCGAAAGCGAAAGGCTTCTCGGATATCCGGATCCCAAGTCATTACTACTTCGGGAATACCCCGAGGTACACCTATGGATGGGATTATGTCAATTTGGAGATGAAAGATGTCGATATGATGGAGGTCCCATGGGAGAAGAAAGTGGACAAGCTGTTTTGGAGGGGAGCGAGCAGTGGAGGAGGGAACCATCCTCCTGGTCACTCAAATAGGTTTCACCGTCACCGTTTTGTTAAAATGGCGTCTGATACGTCGTCGGAGCTCAACCGGACGCTCACCTTTCCCGATCCACAGCATCCATCGAAGCTTGTATCTGTGGCTGTTCCCGCAGGGAAGCTGAACTCAGAGGTCATGGATGTCGCCTTCGTCAAGGCCGTCGGAGAGGAGATCTACCCAGGAGGTATGGAAGCGCTGACTACACGTCACCGGTTTGAAGATGCAGTTTCGCTCGGCCAACACTGGAGCTACAAGTATGTTTTGGACATGGACGGGGTCGGGTACAGCGCAAGGTTCATGGCCTTCTTGGCCAGCGACAGTGTACCTGTAAAAGCGACGGTCTACAGTGAATTTTATGAGAGCTGGATCGAACCATGGTGAGCTTCGATATACTTGCGAGACCACGGAAGCTAAGCTTATCGCATCAACTACTAGGCTGCATTACATTCCGTTGTCATCGAGCTATCAGGAAGTCTACAACATTCATGCCTATTTCTCCGGGCCTACCAAATCGACATTGGGCGCGATTCGTCGTGGAGATCAGGGATTAGAATCTACTGAGAATAATGAGGGATGGAGATCCGTGGAAGCAGATCGCCGACTGCGTCGCATAGCGCGGGCTGGGAAGCAGTGGAAGAAAGCTATGGGGAGGCATGCGGATATTGAAGGTACGTTTGGTTGCTGTTCATTTTAGCACACCAAGAGAGCTGATATGCGGGTGCAGCTTATGTGTATCGACTGTGTCTGGAGTGGGCTCGGCTTACGGCTGACGACAGAAAGTCAATGGACTATTCGTCTTTCAAGATACTTTAAGTGATTAGACCTTAAACTTTCCGGCGTTAGTGCTTACTACTGCCATCTTTGGGCAGAATATCCTCGCCTTTATTCACACTCTTTGGGCCAAGGGACATTGTCGCATTTGTAATATATTCACATTAAATATTCTGGACTAATGGCACTTGATTTAATGCGCAGCCCCCTTTTTACTGACCTTTCAGGGATTTCATCGTTGCGGCGGTCCATAGGCTTGCCTTAGGCATACGCTATCCAAGGTTCGTGTTGTTACGGCGTTTATGCATTTGTTAACAACCTTTCGTTGCAGGGTATCGATCAAGTACTTTCTTCATTGTAATCGATGATCAGACGTTAGCATGAAGCTCCGCATTGCATTGCCTTGTGGCTCGAGATTGTTGTGATAGGCAAGGGCAGCAATTATCCTGTCACAAAGGGCAGGCCACGTTGCTGCTTCATGCCCCAATGCACTCCGAATGTCTTTGTTGGCTTTCTCTTTGCGAGTTGCCTCGAGGCTGAGTTCCGTGCTTATCCCACGATTCTGTTTATAGCGCGGTGGTGCATATCGATCCTTCGCATCTTCTCGTGTTCTCGTGTTCTGTGGGAGACTGACGTCTAGTTACGTTGATTCTACTTCCGCCTACAAGTAACAACACATCAAGCACCCCGCCGTCTACCAATCCTCACTCCATTGCTGTAGATTAGCTTCCACTCGCAAAACTTTTGTTGAGAAGGCTATCGACAATCACCATGTACGCGCCCCATCGACCACGAAGTCGGGCTCCGTCTCCTATGCCCATTCCGTCAACCTTCCCGACCTATGTCACAGCTCTTCCCTCCAGCGATCCCATGATAACCGCGATGAGCACCATGTCGTTGGGCGCGATGCAGCCGATTTCGCCTCCGATCGCTACCCATACTCCCCTGCGGCGACCTGCGAGTCAAGCCGAGTTCAGAGTCGAGAAGGTGCCACGTCCTCCGTCGTCGATGGGGGTGCGAGGTTATAGCCCTCCGAATAATGTTGGAGCGGAAGCCTATTTCGACGAAAATGTGTACAGGCAAAGGGTTGCCGCGTTCCTTGCTGCGAAAGACCGGGCGGCGTTTGCAGCCACCGGGTATATTTTTGTTGACCCCACACAGATGGTGCTGTTTTTCAGATCCAAGGTGAGCTATACGTGATGATGTCATTGCACGATTCGACGATGATCTGATCATACTCCATTCGATACAGAGTGGGATAACTCAATCCCTCGATTTTCCTATCGATGTGGAGTACAACTCTCCTCCTGCGCTGGACGTCTTGCTGGCCGCGTGCCGACCACACCAGACTTCTGATTACAATGGATACACGGATCGCGAATCTCTTTTCTACCCCCCTACCCTTCCCTTGACAACCTCGCTCGAAATTTCCAATTTCCCGATCCTCGATGCGGTCAAGAACGCGCTGTTCCCCAACCTTCCTGCTGGGCATTATCTGACTGCCACCAAAGATAAGCTGGAAGTGCTGTTGGATGGAGGGAGATTGGAGAGGCAGACTGCACATCTTAGGAACGATGGACGATCAGCGACGCTGCTTCTCACTCTCCCTGTGAGGTTCCAGGGAGGAGCGTTGCTTGTGAGGGACCCGATTAGCGGGACGCAGGAACGGGTCATTACGAAGACGCATCCAGCCCCAAATTTGGGCACGCTCGGCAACACCAAGGAGAGCATGGAATGGATTGCGTTTTTGGCGAATTGTGATTATGAGACTGAGATTGTTGAGAAGGGGTACAGGGTGATGATGTCGTATGGGGTCTACATCAAGAATTTCAGTTCGGAGGGAGCGGTCCGGTTCGACTCGTTGTCGATTCCAACGGATGTGTTCTTTGATACATTGGCGCCTGTTATGAATATGTCGCGAGGAAGGAAGATCGCGTTCTACCTTACTCATGATTATGGCGTTAATCCTTCATTGGTTACGGCTCAGACTCTGGTTCCTCAGGTGAGGTCACGTTGCTCTGTATGTTCCTTGGTCTTTTGTACTTATGCCACCTCTCGGATTTGACTAGCTCAAAGGCAGCGATTACTCGCTTTATCATGCGTTCAAGATGTACAAGTTGAGTCCGGAGCTGCATTGGGCAGCGGGCGAATACATATGGCCTTCAGAACGCCTGGTTGAATTCTTCGGGGAAGATATCGAAGCCAGTCCGTCGAGGACCAGTCCTCAAATTCCGGTCCCTTATGGCGCTGTCAACCCGGGCTCAGCACGCGTTGGGGCGATGCCAGGGATGTTTGGCGGATACCCTGTACCGCACAAACAGCCCGAGCAAGACCCTTTGAGATCGAGGGTGGCAGAATCGGGTGGCCAGCTGTTCGCTGATGCGGGCGTGACGGTCTTGACTGCCGAGTGGAATAGCCATAGCGTTGCGACGGCCCAGAACGGTGCTGTTGAAAGAGTCCCTTTCATTGCGCACGGCGAACTGAAAAAATTCGTTGTTAATGTTTTGATGGTTGCCTTCGTACCTTGAATTTTTTGGTAATCTTTTTTGTATCGGTATATGGGACCCTTAATCGGTGTAGTGGATCAATTTTTTCCCTTGCTACATATGGTTATGTTGTGGAGGGAGACCATTTCTGAATCGTATAAATACCTGGCTTCAAGTTCACTATGCTACCTATAGACATTTGAACCCCTCTACCTCCTGACGCCCGATGCTTATCCCCCATGACAAGTTTCTTACACCAATCTGCGCGTGAAAGGCTCCCTGCCGAGACGGTGAGAGAAAAATATTCGCCCACTATTGCCATGCGAATTGTGGGCACTACAATGAATCCATCAGTGCTGTGCTTCACCTCTCCGCCGTTTGCAGGAGCTAGCATAGGGTTGTGAAGTCCGTGCCCGGTGTATGGTCAAGCGTCAAGATTAGACTCCATGTTGGCCCCTCATTGTCTACCGACCAACGATCTATTAAAGGAGAAGGGGTCATCAAACGGTAGCTCAAGTACGGGAACGCCACGTACGAATACGAAAGTCTTGATGTACCTGAGGTCCTGACCAACTACCGTTATATGGGTTACCTTCTGCATGCGGTTCGGGAGATGATTTTAGACGCTGTCATGACTATTCCGGACAAAATCTTTGCCACCCAATTTACGAACAAATGGAGCCACATCTACGTCTTCACAGTCCACGAACCATATCTTCCACGGATTCTCAATATCCCGCACAAGTTCACCTGCTGGTTGAGACGTTGCCATAATAAATTCGACGACGCAGATCTCCTCAAATCTCTTGAACCCCGGATCCTACACGAGACCTGGAGACAGAAATCATCGCACAATTTACTACAGTAGGTAGAAGTGGAATTCGTCAGCAGGCAAACAGTCGACGTCGTCAAAGCCCTTCAGGAATCGGGGGTTGCGGATGATCTGCTAGACAATTTGCATATTACGTATCTCTTAGGCTAATTTCGATGTCAAATTCGACGATCCTCTACTTGAGAGCATGGAGCATAGACAAAAGAGCGCTGGAAGACCGCCAAACCACCACTTTAACAGCTCCGCCGAAAGGCACATAACAGAATAGCTTGTCTATTCTGTTACTGCATGCGTTAGGGCAACCATAGTAAGCCGGCAGCCCTACATAAGCTTAGGTTCACGGCCGCTGATGAGGCGTCTGACCGGCTTGAAGTTTATCTATGACAGTCTATCACTACACAGGCTTCATATCGGTATTTTACGTCCTGATTCCGAAACAATTCCTTGTCCGAGTCCCCAATACTATCGCGGCACTGAAGTGCTGACGACTCGGCTCGGCACACAAGCGCCTGTCTGTTAATGGGCTTCTATATCCGAGTCTTGGCGATTCTCCACTCCTCATCACATCTTTGAAGACAGGTTGGCCTGGGGCCATATAAGTTCACACACACGGCCTTGGCATGGGTACAAAAGCAAGAAGGACACAACACAATGGAAAGTCAAATCTGCAAACAGTTGTCTGTTCCCTTTTTTCCAACTTTTCACCCCTCAATACATCTTTTCCTTCAGTATGAAGCTTACCTTCATGGACTTTGTCAAGAGCCATCGCAAGGGGATGCCCCCTGCAAGTTCAATTACCGCGGACCTTACGGGAAAAACTGTACTTGTGACAGGGGCAAATACAGGTATCGGCTATGAATGCGCAAAGCATTTTGCGAAAATGAATGCTGCGAAGGTTATCATCGCTTGTCGTAGCAAAGAACGTGGCGATGCGGCCATTGCGAGTGCGTCATCCAGTATCATGGCGAGTCTGTGGCCAACTGACCTCGACACTATAGAATTAAAAGCAGAGACGGGTTATGACAGCGTGGAATTGAGGCTTCTTGATCTGTCCAAGTTCTCGTCCGTCATTGATTTCGCGGATAAACTGCAGGGAGAGGAAGCGCGGCTGGACATCGTTGTTGCCAATGCATCAATTGCAGTAGAGGAATATAGCATCACGGCTGACGGCTGGGAATCCAGGTAAGTTTTCTCCCCTCAGGCTCTCTTCTTCGGTTGGAGACCAATTAGTAACGCTCCCCTGCGCCTTTCCAGCTTGCAAGTGAACAACCTATCAACTCTTTTATCCTCCATTCTATTGTTGCCCATAATGCTTAAGACTGCTGAGCGATTCCAAACTCAGCCCCGTCTCGTAATCGTCGGAAGCGGGATACACTACTGGTCGAAACTCACATCGGAGTCTTTCGAGACACCTAACCCATAGGACTCTGAACAGCACGGAATACACTACGAGGGAGTACGTGATTCCCTTGACTTTATTCCCTATATTGATCATTCAAATCCATACGGTACACTTAGATATATGGCCGAGCGGTATACCGATAGCAAGCGTGAGACACATTACCTCCAGACAAGGGGCATCTCGAGCTAACCAATTACACAGTGCTTACAATTCTCCTGACGCGGGGCCTTGCTAAAGTACTCAAAAACAGTCCAATTGTAGCCAACGTCGTAGATCCATGATTCTGCTATTCTTGGAAGCATTTCTGGCACGTACTTCGGAGGAGGGAAGCCGCAACTACCTATGGGCAGCCTTGGCGGAGAATAAGGATGGTGCTATGAGGGGAGCCTACGTTGACACGATGGCGATTGCTGAACCTAGCGATTCTGTTATAAGCAAGGACGGCGAGCTGGCTCAAGAGAAATTATGGGTGAATTGCGGAAATTTTCTGTTTAATTTTGAATCTGATCTTCTTCTCAGAACAGCTTGGTATATGAGCTCACTCAAGTGGATCCGAGGGTGCACAACATATTGGGGGAATGCTCACCCACGGCTCTGATCTGATCTGTCCTACTTAGCGCCCAACCTGGTGACACGACGGTGCATTTCATATTTTTGAACAGGATGGCAGGTGAATATCACGGTACGGAATATGCGTAGAATACTGCCATTACGTCGCGGTCAAGGGTAACTTGTATGATAAATAAACATGTTCTTCCGAGGAACATCGGCGCAGTGCGGCCGCTTTCTACCAGTCTTTCCTACTTAGCGCCCAACCTGGTGATCTACATGTCCGATTCGGAATGAGAGCTCCGAAATAGGGGGAAACGCCACCGCATGGATTCTTACTTGCGAGTCGTAGTTCGACATAATGTACTTAGCTCCAGAAGATCATGTAATTAGACAATGGAGATAAATATTTATACGACACAATGTGGCATTTCCATCCATCCACTTCTGTCAGTGGCGCCAAATGACAGGGTTAGAGTTAAAAAATTCAATATTCTCCTTGCGGAAGTCATCTGGTATCGTTGTCGTGTTTGTCCCATGCAGCTGGAGTAGCACCTAAGTCCTAATGGTTATTGCTTTCAGCTCTGGAAACAAGAACATGACGTACCGGGTCTGAATGTGTGTATCGAGGCCAGGTAGGTCCTATCAAGATCAGATAAATTATTAGCAATCGGAACCCTAAGAGACTTTGTCAAGTCCCCTACGTTTCTCCCCATGTTGATCATTCGGATCCAAATTGACCGTGAACGAGATCCAATAGTCCATCATGAATGTGCTTAACTTCCGAGATGCAGGGGACTGGTCCACAGGGCTACCGTAAGGATAGGAGAGCTCACTGCCGTGAGTTACTGGTTATGATATCATCAGTGTATATTAAATTTATCAACGAGTCTCCCCTTACCGCCGAGCGACGGATTCCCTAACGTCCCTGATGACAGGGGTTGAGCAAATCGGTAGCTATAGGCCTTGACACCACGAGAAGTAGCCGATTGTAGCCACAGTCTCCGTGGCGATTCAAAGAGCAAATCACCAACTACAGAGTTATGAGTAATGTGTATGATGCGAGACGCCAAATTAAAAGATGAAGACCCACGTATGGCAGCATCCTGCTTGTAGGAAGAGGGTAGCCCGAACAATTCGTCTCCGGTGTCGAAAGGTGATCCTAAGGCCGGAACGTTGGGATATAGCTCAACCACACGCTTCACGGCTTCCTCCAGAGCATTTCCTGGAACGAGTGAGGGAGAGTTCAACTCAAGCAGGTGAGCTTTAACATCGGCTTCTGTGATGTTCGGTCGACGGAGAGCAGCAATCGTTCCTGTGTAGTATAGGATAAGTCAGTCGACCAGCGTAGCAATGATTCTGTGGTACTGGCCTTCATCTTTGTTCGATCCAGAAATGAAAGGAAGCCGAGAGAATCGGCCCTGGGAGTATAAGCGCGAGGGGAGATCACTGAGCAGGCTCTTGGGGCTTGGATCTACAGTAATCTGGAAGAGAATGGTTTCGAAGGGAAAAACAGCGCCTGATGTGTTGATCAAGAGTCCTGACCACGCCGACAAAATCTGTTGTGCTGTAGCATTCCTCAAGCAACCAAACGTTGACGAGGATTGCGATCCCGCACAAGAAGGAACATCTCGAACCAAGCTCTGCCAGTCGCCCTCTCTGAAAGCTGCGACAGGATTAACAAAAGAGCTGGCTTGGCCCGACTGGAAGATCTATTATGTTTATGTTTTTTTGAATAACATGCGAAGCGATATGGTTGAGGGATGCGTACTGCAGCTCGAGCCAGGCCATCAAGGTGAGAGTCCAAGAACAGGATTGCCGTCATCAGTGAACCTGCACTTTCTCCATAGGCAGTAACCTAGCGTCCGATATATCATCCACTCATGTAGGCAGAGTCATTCATCCTTACCTTAGTCTTGTCTCCTCCGAAGTAGTGAATATTCTGCTGTACCCAATTCAGGGCAGCTACCTGGTCTCGCAGGCCCAAATTGAGAGCTCTTTCGTTTTCAGCTGGAATCAAATCCGTCATAAATAACTGTGAGCCATTACGTTCAACGGCGCACCTTCTTGGCCTTGTGGCCATCCGAAGGGACCTAACCGATAATTGAAATTGACATAAATGACAGGTGTACCCTTACGAATAAAGGGCTTAGTCAAATCAGATCTAATCGTGTCTAAAATAGACTCACCCGTTCAATGCTGCGTGCGACGAGCTGGCTCCCATTATAACCGGATGAGCTTCCATATGTAAAGCCTCCTCCATACCTGAGATCAGTTAGGTATCTGTCTTATACCTATATTAATGACTTACGTCCAGAATAACTAATAGAAACATGGTATTAGCCTAAAACGAGGAAAGGGAGTGGGACATACAACGGGCAATCTTGCATTCGGGCTAACGGAAGCGGGACGAAATACATTTATATTGAGGCAGTCTTCAGACATCGTTGTCAAATTTAAGGAAGATGGCTTGTGTACAGGTATATTAGTTCCCAGAATGTTCCAGTTTGGAAAGGTAAATCGTACCGGCTGCACACACGAGTTTCCAAAGTCACTAGCATCGAATGTCGAGGAATTGATGGAACTCTTTGAGATTGGTGGACGAAATCTCAAGGGTCCAACCGGCGGCTCAGCAAACGGAAGTCCTATAAGATTAATGAGGTTGAAGCGACAGCTGAGAATGGGAGCAGCCGTAGACTATACCTCCATAAAAGTCAACTCCCAGACTTTCAATGGGACGACCAGTGAGGAGTGTCTGACCGAATTGCAGCTGAGGTGCTCCGTAGGCAACAGACAGAAGAGAAAGGGTGATAAAATTCGCTAGAAGGCGCATTCTATTGAAAAAGAGGCTGGCAATGGGCTCATATTCCGATCTAATGGGGTTCTTATAGCTGTGTGGCGAGGTTGTAGACCCGTAGATCCAGGAAGCTATCAAATTGTCACGATGACTCAGAAAATGGGCTCCGAAGATGACTAGGCCAAACATAATTATGTACGTGAAGTACCGCGAAGCACCAGATCGGAGAACAATCGCACAAGTCCAGAAGATTAGGAACACGGTAGATTCGCCTCACGAAAGGCCCATACAGCGAAGCAGGAAAGTGTATATAAGTGTAGCTACGCAACTTAAGTTGTGTTCAGCGATTTCCTTTCAAGTTTTATTTTCGAATTCTCTAATTATAAACGGCGTTCTTAGAAGGATTCAGCCGCGGTTCCGGGCTTCCGATCATCCGATGTACTCGGTTCATCATCCGGTCATGGCGGCTTTTCAACAGAAGTTGAACCAGCTTTTAAAAGCTTTTTTCATTTTCAACAGATGGTGCATGGTCACTCCGCATAAACAAGCTCGCGACTGTCAAACGACTGCAGTCAGCCAAGAGCTTTACCTCGTCCAAGTTGGGAGGAATCAATGAAGGAATCTTCCTATTCCGACTGCTAGTAAGTAGAGGGACTTTCGGGTTTCAAGTTTTGTGGGCGGATGCAACCTTGCCATTGATTCTCCGTTCACCATGTACCCAACATGTACCTCCAAAATTCTCTCGACTTTCAAAGGTGTTGTTTGGCAGCTGTGGCAACTCAAGTAGGTTGCAGGATGTTGAGAGATAGGCCATACTTTAGTTATGCTCATAGCAGGTTGTACCTATTTGAAAGCTTGACTCGCGGACTCTTGCTTGACTGGGACCAACTACGGGCAAGGACAATAGCATTTGAGTGAAACAGAGACAAACAAGGGTTTGAACAGCTTTACACAGCCTCACCAATTACGGGGGCAGGACGTCACCCAATGGACTTTTGCTTTCTTCCACCATCTTACCGCAGCTGTATATCCAGGAATCCATCTAGACGATGGACAGCCGACTTCCACCACCCCAAGGTACGCAATTACGAGGAATATTTCTTCTGGCTGAGCGCTGATTATGACTCGCAGGTAGTGACTCTTTCATTCAGGCCAACCAAATGCTAACGTAGAGTTCAGGACCTCCACCGTCCTACGCTTTTGTAACGAGAGTATACAAACGAAGTTTACGACCTGTAATCATTGCAGGTGGGCGGATTTCCAGTCCTAGGCTTCGACACGCTGCTGACATCTGAATCGAACAGTGACTTTAATGGGGGGATTCTGGAGTTTATTCTCGTACGTGACGACCATTTAAATTATCCAGCATCTGCTAATGTGACTCACAGTGGAGTAAATTGCTTCATTACGGGGAAGGAGTAACTGAACTTATTCGCCACAGATTGGTTTCTTCCGCAATGTACCATTTTATGATCGAGGTTCGGATTCCAACATCGTATCTGAATGCCACTGACAATAGATCTAGAAGAGGGGTCGGACGTTTTGAAGATTCTATCCATTGTCCTGGGCTCACTGTACATGTTCATTACTGCCATCGAGGTAAGACCGACATCGTCCAAGATCGAACACTCACATATCCCTGTCCTTCAGGCGTTCGGTTTGTTCGCAGGGGCAACGGTAGGCAATTGCATCGCCTTCCGCAGAACATGAGCTAATTATAATCTCAGCAAAAACTCGGTGCAGCACGGATCTTCGCTTGGCTCTCAGCTCTTGTCTTTGTCCTCATTGCCGGTATTGGCTTGGCTCGCGTGGTGATCCATTTCACCAAGAAGGTGCGTGGGTGACGACAAGCCTTTCCTTTCGATCATGCTCTAAGCCTTCATCTTAGTCAACCATCATCAGCACCTGCATTAATGCAGCCGATGGGGCGCAGTTTGTCTATGTGAGTAGCACCAATGTTGTGTCTTCAATCCTCCTTACAACATCTTATAGACTGGGTTCTGGGGACCAATTACGTCCGGCCGTATCGATCGCGCGACTGCAACGAGTTGTAAGTTAATTCTACTTACGTAGTGTGCATGGGTTCTCGATAGATACCCGTGACGGGTTTAGAGTGACTGCCTGCACAGGAACTTCATCTCATACCTTACTATTGTGTTATCTCAACTGTTACTAACCCTCCCGCAGGGTGTAACCGCTCTTGGGACCGCGGATCATGGTCAGAAATCATCGCATTTCTCGCAACCTCACGTACGTGCTTTAAGCCCGCCAATCGTTTGCCGAGACCCACAATTTCTCAGTCCTGGCTGCCCTCTTCGCAAGCGTAGCATTCGGCTTCTACCGACAGCTGTTAGACCCCGCTGGTGCCCACAACGCTTGGCGGGCACCCTCCAGTGCAATCCGAACTGAAGTGTATCCTACGCACTATGCGCCACCCTACAATCCCCAGTCTACACCATACCCGACGTACGGCCAATACACACCTAGCCACGCGCCGTACAGCGGCTATCCAGCGTACGGCCCACCTCCAAACCCTCCCCCCCCGGAAACCAAGCCTCCTGGCTATGAAGGCTATGGATGGACTGGTACTAGGGACGATAAGAACCCATTCGACTCGCCCGCTGACGGGGCCGCCGCAGCTGGAGGAAGCAATGCTCCTCGCCCTTAAACTGATGTAATCGTTCCGCTTACGCAACGCTCCAACGTCAACGTCAACGTCCGTTATGAATTGCATCAAACTCTTCTTCCGGGACGGTTTCTTTGTATGATATCCTTTTTGGTACCTCTTGTCAAGTGCATCCTGCATCCTCTATTTCCGGACTTTTATTCTGTATTTTACAAGACCTGACTGTGGGCTAATCCCCGCGTACCCCTTTGCGTATATATTCGATTGATACGTCCTACCACGAACACAGAGAGCGTTATCTCCCCTCCGTCGGGCAGTGTCTTTCCGTGGTCTTGGCATGAATCACAGTTGGCAAGTTGCATCCGTGAAACCCGATCGCACCATTGGCTTCCCGTACCAGGCATCGAATGCATCGTGAAGTACACCTCAGTACCAATAGTACAAATGTCGAGCCTGAAAGCGGTATGCAGAGCACTCACTGCATATACGAGTGATATGTACAGCCTCGCGCCGACGTCGTGGCATCTGACTACAGTCCGCCGCCACTTTCCAGCAGTATATCTCATTCCCGGACATCAATTTATTTTATGGACATGACTCGGACAGCGGCGAAGAGGAGCAGCTGGCGAACAAGCCCAAATTGGAGCGGGCGTTTATTTAATTCATAACTTGATCCGCTTTGCCGTGTCCGGAAAAGCAATCGGTGAGTCTTTCCATTTTTGAGACGAATGTACAAGCCCCTCGGGGGCTGAACGATATAGCACATGACCATTGTCTTGTGCTCGCCGGTGGAGAGGCCCGAAAGGCCACTCAGCTGACGGAGCTCCTCGAGAACACAACGAACTGATAGACCTGGCTACCTACGACATCCGGAACCTGCCTATATACCCGACAACGTGAGGATGACATGAGGGCTGCACCTGCTCGACATGCGCTCCGAAACGGAATCTATGGATATGTCCGACTACGACAGAGGAGTGCCCAAAGGCACAACTCCACTGGGACTCTGCTTTCATTGGATGGTGGTCGACGTAGGCGACGATGACGAAAGGGGATCAGCGCCGGTTATTTTCTATCCGTAAGAAGAGGTGAGAAGAGTAATTGTGGTAGGTCAGCACGGTATACGGCTGGCAACCAAGAAATCTCCCTTCGTGCACCAGAGAAAGTTCTTCCATATCTATGAGAGAGCTTATCCCACTGGACCAGGTGCAGTTACCGAAGGATTACACAGAATTCCGACTTGACGTCGATCCCCTTCTCAAACCTGTAACACTTCGGCAGTGGGCATGTGTAGGCCGCAGCCTTTATGGTCTTGACGGAAGATTTACAGCATCACATCACAGGCTTTCTCTTATAAGACTACGAATTTCCAAGATAACTGCAATTACCTGCACGCGATCAAGGTGAAGTCATCGAAACAGTTGTCATATGGCAGACGAAGAGTGTTTCTTTTGAGCTGAGAAGGAAGGGACACTCAAACTTCTGGCCCTATGAGATCAGTTGACTGCATTGAACAGGGTGCATCACAGCATCTATTACTTCGGTGAGGACAAAACCAAGGTGAGACAGATGGGCGCTTATTTGACCGTGTGGTCTTTTGACTCTGATCCTCGGTGAAGGTGTTCGAGGAAAGCGTCGGATCCATTTCGATGTCGATTCTATACCTTGATTAACCTTGCTCGAGTTGCAATATGCCACCGACTCCTCTATTTCTGAGATCTGATCCAAAAGAAAGGTTTCATTCGAGTAATCGGTCATCTCTTTGAGAAAAAAAGCGACAACACAAGAGATAGAAGCGGCATGGTTGGCCCTTGTGACGGCCAGTGGTCCACCTGACGCCCTCATTTCAGCGGGGGACCCCCTTTTATAGGTGGAAGCACTCTCGACGAAGGTAAGTTTAAGAGCACTCGACTATTGATATATCGAGTAAGCTGACAGGATGCAACCCTTTAGGAACAGTATCTGCCTTTCGTGGACCCAATTTTACGGAAGCCAATATTAGACAGTATCTTATTCGCACCAACCCTCCCCCGCTTTCACAACAGGCTCAGCAGGAAGCGGTAGACCGAGTCCTCGAGTTGTATCCTGACGTTGCTTCCCTTGGACCCCCGTTCAGCACTGGAGATGAGTTGTTCGGATTGCCTTCTTCATACAAGAGGCATGCCGCCATAGGTATGTCTTTTCAAAGCTTTGACTGTCTGTGTACTATGTGTACTTATAAATTTCAAGCTGGCGATCTGACCTTCCAGTCTGCCCGGCGAATTGCGGATGCAATTCACGACTTCTCGCAGTATCAAGATCTATGGTTATCAATTCACTCAACCTCAGCCGTTGAATGATCCATCACTTGAAGGTAAGACAACTGTTTCTTAGATTATCGGTATATCATACGCACATTGAACTTGCGTTCCCAGCTGTTCCCAGTGAGCCATACTAAGGAAATTGGCTCCGTCTGTGGAACCACTGAAGACGAGTGATCGATGGGATCAATAAACATAATTTCTTGGCGAAAACCGCTAGCACATTCATGATGGATTAAGTATTGGATCTCGAGGTTCGCAGTCGGCTTGGTTCCAAATGACAATCATGGTGTTGAAAGTAATGACCTAACATTATCGTATGAAAGAATTGGTAGCTGGTGACTTGTATCCGACTCAATCTTTACAGGACCCTTTCGGCCTCGATACA
Source organism: Coprinopsis strossmayeri (assembly GCA_900156845.1). NCBI lineage: Eukaryota > Fungi > Basidiomycota > Agaricomycetes > Agaricales > Psathyrellaceae > Coprinopsis > Coprinopsis strossmayeri. The sequence continues at coordinate 35,136 of FTPT01000088.1, read as the reverse complement.
ACAGTTCGAATCAGGTGGGGACTCCTGCCTACATTTCTCCAAGCAATTCGTCTGAGGTCTAGTTCTCTTACAGTTGCACGTGACCAATACTACCGTCGTATCGGATGACTATCGGAAAGAGTACATGGACTATTTCAAGTTTTCAACTCCAATCCCTTCGTCTGGGGTCACTAATACTAGTGACCTGGGCCTAAAGTCCCATTATGTCGGGCACTGCTTATCGGCTACTAGCTAGACGACTTAATTTGGTTGTTTACTTCCCTTCCGTATCCTTATTGTAGGGAGACTTCTCAGGCTGATCAACTTGAAACCGGATCGCGTTTCGAGAAAGACCGTATTAAACTTAGAGAACAACGGTAACACTCGATCGAGAATGGAAAGGAAGGAATCCGAATATTTAGCGGGGAACGCATTGAGAGTACCATTGGTTGGTCTGAGAATTATCGGTCAATGTTTAGCTTTGGGAGGTGGTCAAATGGGAGCAGCACTTACAACTTGACAAACTGCATTGGCAGGGCAGAGCGTTGGTCCACTCCAGCCTGTACCACCGCTGCAGAACTCGATTGAATATCATGCAATGAAGTTGAAGTCGATTTTACTCACCACTGGCCATACATCGTCTGGGTTGGCTGAGGATTTCCAATGGTAGTGCTAGGCGTAGTGATGATGGGTGTCGATGTTGTTGTCGTTGTGGTAGGAGTGGTAATAATGGGGGTCGAAGTGGTGGTAATGACGATAGGAGGGTCGACAGATGGTCCACCAGGCCTCTTGAGCAGGAAGACTTCACCGGACGTGTCACTTGAAACATAAAGGTTCTCGCCGCTAGCACTCCAGGCGAGACCGACGGGCCTGAAGCAGTTCGCACCTGCATAAACGGATCAAGTTCGCATACCAGTCGCTGAGATAGACATTCTTACTTCCGAATCCTGAACATTGGGTTTCATCATTGTTCGTCAAAATGTTAGTCCAAGTGTTTTTGGTCTGTGGCATGGAAACAGTGGGCGTCCATCCTCCAGAGGTTGTGTGTTGACCTGGGATCATGACAACTTTGTATCCCTGAAGAAATAGCTAGAGAATGCCTGGAAATTGATAGAAATGCTATCTACCTGAGGAGGCTGTCGGTTCCAACTTCCATGCATACCAGAATATAAGTTAGTGTCGGTACCGAGACCGAACTTAAAATCGAGGGGTGCCGTGTGAGGAGGAAGGAGCGCAATAGGTTTGACTGCATTGCTGTTGCACCACGCATCCGTGTATTGGCCGCTGTTGTCTTGAGTGAACCTGGTCGACAGGTCATAAGGTTATTGAAAGAAGGGAGGCGTTGAACAAGAGGCTACTTACCAGTCACCGACCTGTTTTCCATCAGTGAAGTCACTGGGCTCCCAGACGGTGTAGCAATCTGGGTAGCCGCCGAAAATATTCCTGGGGTTGGATGGATCACCGACTGGGGTTAACGATTAGGAGGCAAAAAACGATGAAAACCAGGACGTCCTACTTACGATTATACACCTTTTCGGCCGGGTTGTTGATATGAATATCACGACGTTGCCCGTTCACCATACGATAAGCATCGTCGAGCGAGTTCTCTGCGTTGGGATATTCAGATCACAGGCGCTGCACCTTTCATACCTGTAACCTACCAATGCTATGGAAGTTTCCAGCCCTGTCTTCGGCAACCCCAACGTCATTACGCAACCCATAGCTTTGCGGCGTCAATAATCGTCCAAAGTAATAGGGCTCTTCAAAGAAAGCTCACCCAAGAACCTTCCCATAGGCACTGATATCGACGACTGGTGATTAGGATGAGGTCCTTTGAGATGGAATTAAGAGGATCACCTGTTGTTGTAAACCACGCCTGAGGACGGAAGGGTGTCATAGTCGAAGACTCGAATTTGTGCTCGACCAGATGCAGCCTGTCTAGTGGGCGTATCAATGTTACCATCGGACCCAACAGCTAGGGCGAAAAGATTGGGGTATTTTCGGGAAATAAGAACGGTTCGAGTAAAGTGATAGAAGTTATTCATGCTATTAGAGAACATTCAGTGAATCCAGAGACTTGACCGCACAAAATATAAAAGCTTACCCCGTGACCAGGGTTCTCTTGTTCGTTGCGGTCATTGTGACTGGATCATAGTCCCAAGACCAGGCAATGTCTCCAGAGCTAGGTGGATGGACGGTCAGTCCAAGCCCCGACAAACACAATTCGGACGGCTCACCTAGCAATGAGTCTGTTGCCAGAAGGATGTACATCGATACCGTGGTTGATCTGGGTATCTGATATAATCAACTTGGTACTGGTAACACATCCATTCGCATCGACCGTATGTCCAGAGAGACCGCGGCCTCGTTGGATAACAAGGAGATTACCCTGTGTATCAACTGCAATACCACGGGGAGTAGTGAGACTCCCCAGTACAGGGGCTACTCTCCAGCCTGTTGCTGCCCTAAGGGCATATCTCGATGCAGGCGCACCAGGGCACGAGAAATTTTGCCCTGTTACTGAGGGTGCTATTTCGTACAATTGGCTTGGTGATAAGTTAGCAGTGCAAGGGCAACATACCGAATAACGCGAGCCATAAGGCCAGAGTCACCGTTGCTATGAGCATTCTCGTGAGTGGTCACTGGTTACAAATTGGGCACATCCGTATTCCAACCCCTTATGTACCCGTTATTGAGGGAGGCGGCTCTTCATCGGTTGTAGGGAATAGTGTCTTTTGGACATCTTCGGAGATTTGTGATTTTTAAGACATTGCATTCTTCTTGGATCCGCCTCCACTAAGTCCCGTGAACTAGAATGATGAGAAGCTCTATGAGTCCTCTTGGTCACCCAAACCCTCTGCAACAACCTTGGCATGGCGGTGAGAAGGAGATGTGGCTGAAAGAAGGAGAAACAAAGCTTGTGACCGCCCCAGGGATATGATATAAACGTAAGAGTCGGGCTTCGAAGGGAGGTCTCACCTACTTGTAATAGAATCCACGTGCAGATGGTTGTGAATAAAGCATTCTGATTCTGGTATGAAACCAAAGCTAGAAGTCCCACTCTTTATGGATGACGAGGAGGATAGCGTGCGGGTTCACACAGTGTCAAGGTCAATATTAAACTTATTATCCGTTGGGTTTGACCGATGAGAACATGCTCGAGAGTGTATGAAGAACAGTTCCTCCGGAATACCCATTTATGCCTTGGAAGTTCCAGAGAACTTCAGAGTGTCAGAACCGTGATGAAAGGCGAACGCAGCACTGAACGTTGAACAGTTACGCGGTCCTTACCCCCCGTGACATGATATACATGTCTGATGGCATCGGGACGAGTAATCCACTGATGGTGATATCGCCAAGGAAGGACGCGATCGGGATTCACCCTGTCCACAAGTTGACTCGGAGCTGGAACTGGTAGGTAACTGAAGGCTTGAGGAAGGCAGCTAAGGCAGGATACTCGGATACAATTCGGGAGCGAAAGCTTCTAAAGTAAGCAGACACAAACAACGGAACGGACTCTCTGACTTATTGACTGTTCCGACTGCCAGCCAAGACTTTGATAGTCGCCTCCTTGTCACCTTCCTCCAATGCTGAGCGCTCAGATCTTGTTACGAGAAGTGCTGTAGCATTCCCTCGATTCATGGCTACTTTGACCCCCTGAAAGCCTTAAGGTCTACTAACAGCGTCGTTGTCAAAGGGCAACGGCTCGAACGCGTAAAGAGATTTGAAAACCCGCCCTCCGTCGGACCAGACACAGCCAGGTCATTACGTAAAGGAGGGAATTAAATGTTATGTTTCTTAATGAGTCGGACGGGACATAAGCCCACGGGCTTCAGAAAACTGGTAGACAGAAGTATGTGCCATGTATGTGCCAAGTTGAATCGTATGGGAAAAATAGTAGCCCCGGTCCAAACGTGAAAAAATGATCAACTTGCTTTCAAAAATTCCCGAAGCATAACAGGTTCCAAATGTCTAGAGAAACGCAATGTGATGATTGAAAGCCGCAATCCAATATGATGTTTTTCCCAATTTTCCCAACTTTATAAAACGCGATCCTAACTCCGAAACAAAAAAGAATTCGCTACCTTCAAAATCACAGAGGTACACATTGCGAGAACCAGGTGTTAGTCTAGAAGATGACGTCAGTTTCCGGAAATATCGAGTGGTTGGAAATTGAAACTTACGTATTTGCAAGTTCCGTTTGGAGGGCAAAGAGTAGGACCAGCATAACCGACGCCACCGCTGAAAACAAACAAGAAGTGAGCGTCTGAGATGAGGGGTAAGACATAACAGAGCACTGACCACTGTCCATACATAGTCTGTGTAGGCCCAGGGGGATTGTTGGTAGTGGAGCTTGGGCCCGTGGGGGTGGTAGTTGGTATGGTCTGAGTTGGAGTACTAGTTGGCGTGAAAGTGCTCGAAATCGGAGGGGGGTCAACAACGATAGGGCCGGGAGGAGTGTCGATCAAGCGCTGCAAGAAGAAGTTATACGAGGGTGTCCTGGCGGCTGCCAGATCCAAAGAGAATTGACCAGCGTAGCTGTGTCTGTATAGGCCTGAAGTAGGATCTGAGGGATTTGCGGGCTTCTGGGTGTCATGGTAAGCGAAACCAAAGACATGCGTGCCATTGGCAGGGATGCCATTGGCACCACCAGTCCATCTTGTGCAATTCTGTATAGCGCCTTGATGAGCCAGGAGCTTAAGAAGTGAGTGAACATAAAACACCTACTTGGCAACGGTACACAATGCGTTGGTAGCCGCCCTCTGTACCAGAGGAGCCTAGAATCGTGAGGCGAGGGCCGCCGTAGAGACCAGGCGGCGCATAGTCGCTACGGAACTATCAGTCGACTTCGTTTCCGCGGGGGTGCGCATGGGACTTACTTAGCCCATCGGGAAGAGAGCTTGGGAGTAGTGCCGTCGACCCAACCGACCAACAGAGGGTTCGAGCGCATTGCACCACCAAGACTGTTTCCGATCCATCCACCGCTCGTAGGCGCTTGGAAGATCCCGACGAATTCATCAGGTGGTGTCGATCCAGAGGCCGCGTACGGGAAGACATAACCCCAGGTCGCGTTAGTATCCGTCTGGCTATATGTCCAGAATGTAACACCCGTAGTCAAGTCGTACACGGGCGCGACGGTCTGTGCGCTCACTGTTATGGTTTGAAACAATGAGAATGGCAGTTAAGAAGTGGATGGTTGGAACCCAAACCTAGCGTAAGAAGGCCCAAGGCCCAGGCTGCTACAAGAGTCGAAATTCCTGACATTGCAGTGGTTCAACCGTCACTACCATTCGAAAATCCGCTTTTAAATGAGGGAACGAAGTAGCTATCGGTGCAACATCGGTCGCGAAGGAAGAATATCTTCGGATGTAAGGAGGTGGGCTTCACAGGACTTACGTCTCGTGTTGCAATTTGAAACCCACGGTTCAAGAAAAGATATGCTTTCCTGCGTAGACCGGACATGCCTTGCTGCTTCGATTCATCCAGATACTACAATGTTATAACAATCAGGCGCTAGGATCAATTAACTCGGATCAAAAACGCACCGTCCTTTGCCTCGTTAAGCCCATCAAGCACCATGCATGTAGGCACAACACGCCCGCCGAAGCACAGCTAATCAATCCTCGAGTTCTTCTCTACGTCAAATCACCGTGATTTAGCGGTCATAAGAAGTCCGATAAAAAATCGGAGAGGGCTCATTGGTCACTCCTGGGCATAGAGGGCATCTTCTTTGTGTTCGACCGCTCTTAACGCCTTCCTCATGTCATTCATCACTTCCGAGGATTAGGCTGGAGCGGCGGTCGTACTAGTTTGGGCGGGGATGCCTTCTCTTTCGTCTCATCCCGAATCGCATGGCACTAAAGCAAACATCTCGACCTCTTCTGGACCTGTTCAATGAAGGGAAGCTTACCCCGATGACACCCGGTTAATAGCAGAGGGCGGACTCACTCAAAGCTGTCAAGACACCGTCGGTTCTCGAACAGGTATACTACACCCACGTCCATGCGTAGCAGTGATGTTTCGGTGGCAATGATTTCGGACAAAGGTTCTGTTGACAAAGCCAAATAGATGGTATTCGGAACAAGACGGGTTCATTAATACAAATAGTGCCAAAAACGTTAATTGAGGTGCAGCAGGAGGGTTGTTCCAACTCAGCCTTAGGCAGGGACACATTGCGAGTACCATTGGTTGGACTAAAACTAATGAGCAGAGGTACTTTGAAGTCAATGAAACAGACGTACCGCACGGCAGACTGATCCTGCCGAACAGGCAGTGGGTCCTGTCCAGCCCTGACCACCGCTACGCCGAGGTTTAGAACTTTACGAATTGTTCCAGGAATGGAAACTTACCATTGACCCCATAAAGTCTGAGTTGGCTGAGGAGGAGCGACCGTCGTCGGCGGTTGTGTGGTGCTAGGTGGCTGAGTGGTGGTGGACGGCGGTTGAGTGGTAGAGATAGGCTGAGAAGTCGTCGTTTGTGAAACTGGGGGCTGCGTCACGGGGCCCGACATCCGCTTGACGATGAAAACTTCGCCCGAGGTATCGCTTGTCACATAGAGGTTCTCGCCATTGGCACTCCAGACGAGTCCGACCGGTCGGAAGCAGTTTGCGTCTGACGAATTAGATTCAGGATGTTGCCAGAAAAAAAGCACACGGGATAGAACATACTGCCGAACCCAGAACATTGATTCTCGTTCAGGTTAGTCAGCAAATTGGTCCAACTGGTCTTGGTCTGAGCGAGAGGTACGCTGGGAGACCATTCACCAGAGGCGGAGTATTGACCAGGAACGACAACAACTTTGTAACCCTAGCATAAGGTAAGATCAAAGGGAAACCGGGGAGCCTAGAGATTGAATAATGTACCTGGGGTGGTTGACGATTCCAGCTGCCGTGAAGGGCAACATACAAGTTAGTGTCATTTCCGATACCGAACTTCATATCAAGAGGAGCGGTGTGAGGAGGAAGCAGCAAGGTAGGCTTTACAGCATTGCTGTTGCACCAGGCGTCGGTGTATTGACCGCTGTTGTCCTGGGTGAACCTGCGAACTGCGTTAGTGCTCCAAAACGAGGCGGTGATGGTGATCAACATACCAATCGCCGACTTGTTTAGGGCTGTCAGTGAAGTCACGTGGTTCCCACACGGTGAAGCAATCGGGATAACCGCCAAAGATGCCCCTAGGATTGGCGGGGTCTCCAACTGGCAGTTGCAAGACATCAGATACGGATTGACAAAAGAAGTCGTTTCACTCACGGTTATACACTTTCTCTGCAGGATTATCGATGTGGATATCTCGTCTTTGGCCGTTGATCATACGATAAGCGTCGTCCAAAGAGTTCTCTGAATCGTTCCGTGTTAGCTACGATTGTTACGAGTGCAAGGATTACCAGACTGACCAATGCTATGGAAGTTTCCAGCCCTATCTTGGGCAATGCCTACGTCATTTCTCAGACCATACCTTTAAGAGACGGTGTTAAATGAGAGACCAATCTTCGAAGGTACGGGAAAAGTGACTATACCCAAGGACACGACCGTAGGAACTACGGCATGAGGTCAGCAAACATTCAGCAAATGGATGAGACATCGAGTATACCTGGTATACGAAGCGCCTTGCGCAGGAAGGGTGTCGTAGTCGAAGACTCGAATTTGAGCCCTGCCTGCAGACGCTTGTCTCGTGGGAAGATCAATGTTCCCATCCGATCCGACATTAAGCGCGAAAAGGTTAGGGTTCTTGCGAGAGATAAGAACAGTTCGGGTGAAATGGTAAAAGTTGTTCATTCTAACAAAACATTGTTAGTACGACTTGAGGAAATCATTGCAGGGTCCACATACCCAGTAACTAGCGTTCTCTTATTAGTAGCAGTCATAGTCACAGGATCGTAGTCCCAAGACCAAGCAATATCTCCAGAACTAAGGACGATGATTCAGCTTCTATTAGCAAGGTAGACATGGCCATGCTAACCTGGCAATAATCCTGTTACCAGCAGGGTGAACATCGATACCGTGGTTGATCTGAGTATCTTGAATGACCAGCTTGGTACTGCTGACACATCCGTTGGCATCCAGCGTATGGCCAGATAAACCCTTTCCACGTTCAACGACGAGGAGGTTTCCCCTGGTGTCAAGAGCGATACCACGAGGCATAGTCAGACTACCCAGAAGAGGAGCAACACGGAAGCCGGATGCGATATTCATTCCGTATCTGGCTTGGGGTGCTCCAGGGCACGATACGAATGTGGTGCTCGGCGTGGGAGGAGCTGAGGTCGTTGAAGGAGGAAGGCTGGTGGTAGGCGGGGTGGTTGGGGCAGTCAGAGGAGGTGCATTGGTCAAGGTCTGCAAGAAAGAGTTGTACGAAGCCGTGCGCGCGGCACCGACGTCGAATGAGTATTGACCGGCATGCGAGTGCCTATACAAGCCAGAAGTCGGGTCCGAAGGAGTTAAAGGTTTCTGGGAGCTGTGGAACGCCCAACCGAGAGGCTGGGTACCGTTGAGACTGATACCGTTTGATCCGCCAGTCCAGGTAGTACAGTTCTAAAGGGCGCACGTAAGAGAAGATCAATTATTAGTGTTCAGATGGCGATGAAACATACTTGGCAGCGATACACGATGCGTTGATAAACGCCATTGCTACCAGAGGATCCTAGGATCGTAAGGCGAGGGCCAGAATAAATTGCTGGAGGGGAATAGCCACTACACCGCTTGTTAACCGTGTTCGAAATGGACACAAATGATGCTTACTCGGCCCAACGAGCAGAGATCTTGGGGGATGACCCGTCAGTCCAACCAACAAGCAGTGGATTGGCTCGCATAGCGCCACCAAGACTGTTACCAATCCATCCACCGTCAGCAGGACCCTGGAAAATTCCAATGAAGTCATCCGGGGTAGGTTGCCCTGAGGTGAGCGGAGGGAAGACATAGCCAAAACTCGTGTCAATGTCTTGCACGTAGTACCTCCAAAATGTCACTCCAGATATCGAATCATACCACTGGGAAAGCGTTTGCGCATTGGCTGTATTACACCTATTAGGGCATGTGTAGGAAGACGCACAATGGCCACGTACCTAAGGTAACAAGGCCAAAGGCCAAAGCCAATGAGGAACGCATTTTGGTTCTGCGATAGTCCACAGCCAAAAATCCCTATTACTTAAAAGCAGAAGCATTTCCACTAGGACCGGGCCAACATCGGTAATGCATTCTTCGGATTTGAATTCATCAAGGTTCGTACATAGGCCATGCTAGATAGACCACGTTGTTACTGCGGCTCCAACGGGTGACATTGCTGCCCTCGATCGCGTGGAAAGAGCCTTGGCAAAAGTCTCCCAGCGCAACCATTGCCTCCGAGGGCGACCTTGAGAATACAGTAGACGCCATTGGCCAGGGCAAGGGGATCAGACTCATAAAGAGCAGGTCATCCCAAAGTCTTGAATATGGTACCATGCAAGTCTGTGCCAAACGTAATTGTTTAATTTGACGAGGATTGAATCTTCGATGATTTAATACCATGTTGCTGTTGTATCTTCATCTGGTAGCCCAGATCTCACTTTAACTGGTACTCCCATGACCGAATGACCCAAATCGGCACCGGTGCGGATATTTAGTGGTCGAAGAATCTATCCAACGCTCAGTAAAAAACTTTGAATGGAACGGGTGTGCCCAGCCCATGTACGATATGGGAACTTGGGGCTAAAGTAATGATGTTTCCGAAGATTATGCTTGGATGAGAGGTTTCCCGTTGAAGAGATGTCGTGCAGAACAACGAACAATGTTATGAAGTCAGATGAGCACCCTGAGATGTGAATGTAATAGTCCGTGAACGGATGGATGTACTGGAATTGATTCAAACTCACCAAATACGTTCCGAACCCTAGTTGTCCATGTTTCACATCATGGAAAATCATGGCGCAAGTGAATGTATCGACTGGTCATGGCCATAGAGGGGTCATCAGGGAAGTGACTAGAACCACTCTCTGGAAGCTCCCTTCTTATAATGGATCGGATAATGTGCGCTAAGACGGCGCCAAAACGGTTTATTAGCAACAGTATATGGAACTGGAGGAAGCACCGATATGTTAGTTACGCCCGTGCGGCCCGTTGAAATGAGACTCACGAAGAAGACGAAGGCCAATATATTTCCACAAGTCTAATGCAAGAGGAAAGTGAAATGACTCAGAAGCAACCGTATGTCTTTCTAGACGCGTTGGAGGCACGTGGAAGAAGCTTCAATCAAAGAGCCGCACACAGAACTGGAGATTTGAGAGGACCCGTGCCAGGCCTTCTGACGCGTCCGAGGGAAGGAAAATTTTGACATCAATCCGTCATACCTATGTATGCATAACCTGAGATTTCCTGGTAAGTATGTAGCATAGTCATGATTTGAGTCCGGTTCACGGCATCAGGAGGTAATAGCGAAGCTTCATCTACTTCGAACCTCAGAAAGAACTAGGACTGTATAGAACGATTGATGGGCATCACAGTATCATCACTCTAGTAAAGGCTGTACCCACCGGTACCCACCAGTACCCACCCAAGATGGACAGGTAACGTTCCACGCTGGCTGTTGCTGCCAGATGCGAGAACTGATGGAAATTTTGTATTCCCGTCCAAGTTTACGTTGGAATTTGAGGGCAAGAGAAATGGATAACGCTGACAGATGCATAGATTTTTATGAACATATTCATGGTCGCAGCCTGTCGCAGCTGGCGCGAAATGCCATGGATAGTGAACGTACATTCCCACGGTATCGGCAAATTCCGCTCACCTCCCGCCGGGCCGTCACTGAACTGCTTTGTGAAGTCATGGTCATGCAGTCCCATAGCCCCCGGATCTACTAGTACTTACTCTAAGTACAAAGGCCCCTTTGCTTGTTAATTCCCCACTGAAAAATTCTTTAGCCTTATGCTTCGCTTGAAAAGTCCAAAGTCTTCTCCAAACACCCTCCTCGTTCTGAAGCGTCTTGATATCGGAAACTTCTAGGGTACTTCTCGGAAAGCGTTTTTCCACAAAATCATAATGTCTCATCCATTGTCATGGATCTGTGCTTTCCTTCGTGGTCCTTCACCTCGGAAAAACCAAAGAAGGGGAATAAGGATGCCATTAGACTTCTGTCGGACCTGCCAAAAGTTCCGAAGGCTTCTTGAACCCATCCAGCTCTCATCTTCTCTTGGATGGTGCCCGCTTTGGTGAAACCTGAGCTCGTTTCTGCTGTATGATCCATCCTTCAAAACGCGTCCAGAGTCCGATTTAAAGCCTGGAAGTGTGTCTCCAATGGCGGCTGGGTTACAACATGTCTGGCCCGTACTATCGACAGCTTGAAGACTGACCTGTGCCTTCTTTTGGGAGCAACATGAGGCATTTTTCTTATCATATAAAGGCGACGTCACCTCTACACTATGGTCAGCGCCCGACTTAGCCATCGCTTGGCCGCCGTATCACAAGTATCCGACATATAACCCACTCCGCGAATCATCCACTGAGGCGGGTTACTTCAGTTGGAATCCAGACGGATCATGCTCGGGAATTGCGGGGTATGTATTGCTCACTCTTTCCCCATAACCCCAGCTTCTCTCAACGTAGTCTCTGCGGCCGAAAAAATGATCTCACTAAGTTTGAGCTATCGCAATTCCTTGGCCGACAACACCCCCTTATATAAACTCGGGCGAGGGGCGGCTATATCGTTTTAACGTGAAACAATGTTGTTCTCGACACCCATCCTGCTCGCTGCAGCGTCCTTCATTGGCCAAGTTGCCGCACACGGCTACGTCCCTTGGATCAGAATCAACGGTACTAACATCCCAGGATGGGACGTTTCAAAAGGTGAGCTTCGTAGTATTATCTCAAGTTCATATATTGTTAACATAGAGGATAGATGGTTACACCACCCCCCAGGTCTGTCGAACAACCCTACTCTCTTGAAACGACATTGACAAAAATTGTGATAACAGCCATTGAGAATCGTCCGTGCTACAAAGCCTGACAGCGGTTACATCTCTGATGTGAACTCCGCTGATATCACTTGCTCTATCGGCAACTCTAAGCTTCCCCCTGTAAGTCGGAAACGTTACTCTCATCAGCGCACCTGAATCACCGTGTCTTTAAGGGCCCTATTACCGCCTCTATTCCGGCTGGTCAGACTTTGACCGTCGTATGGAACACCTGGCCTGTCGGTCACTATGGTCCGATCATGGACTACATGGCCAAGTGCCCCGTCGCTGGATGCTCCAGCTGGAAGGGCGACACCGGCTCTCCATGGTTCAAGGTGAGTCTACGGTGAAGCTCTTTCCCCATCGCGTGTCAATAATCTCCCACATCTGGTTAGATTTCCCAATATACTTACGATGGCCAATGGCCTTCCGATAAGCTTGCTCTCAACGGATTCACACATAACGTGAGAATCCCGGCTAATATCGAGCCTGGAGACTACGTGAGGTTGCCTTTGAGTTGGTCCCATCTCGCCATTCTGAAATATCTCGTAGATCCTCCGGCATGAGCAGCTCGCCTTGCATGGTGCTAGCCAGCCTAACGGTGCTCAATTCTACCCAGGTACAACTTTGCCTTTAACACCAGATTAAAATCTTTTGACTAACCGTCTCCATAGTTTGCATCCAATTGACTGTCACCGGTGGCGGTAGCTTGAGGCCTTCTGGCTTGAGCTTCCCCGGTACCTACAAGGTGAGATATAGTACGAGATTTCATAGCTTCGCCATATGCTTATTCTTCTTGAAAGCAAAACGACAAGGGTATTCTCTTCAACCCATACCAAGGCGACGCTGCCAACCGGGTGAGTGCCTATTCTTTCATCAAGAAGCTCGTATGTTTACCTAACCACTATTTTAGGCCTACGTCCCTCCTGGCGGCCCCGTCTACCCCGGCTTGCTTTAAATTGAGATAAGAATGTTACGGAGCAACCTTATAGCTTTGAAACTAGCATAAATATATCTATTTTAGTTGTTTTCTTACACGAGAGCTGCATGAGTCTTTAGTCTTAAGCGCCCATTTTCAAAGAGCACCGAAAGTTCCCCTATCCACGGTCGTGAGAAAGGATACTAAGCACCCAGCATGTTCCTTGTCGTCATTGCGCGGCGCAACTCCCCCAGAGTCTGATTTAAAGCTGGGACTGTCTCTTTGGCGGCTGGTCTACAATGTGTCTGGCCCGGGACCCGCACTTTCGACAGCTATACACATGACCCTTGGCTTCTGTTGACAGTGACATGAGATATTTCTCCTATCATATAAAGGTCACCTCTACGTTCACTGGAGTCAGCACCCGACTCAAGTGTTGCTTGGGTGCCGTGTCATAAGCATCCGATATATACCCACCCCGGTAATTATCTACCGCGGTGGAGTGCTCTGGGGTACTTCCAGTTGCAATCCAGGCGGATCATGCTCGGGAATTGCGGGGCATCACCCACTCTTTCCCCCCTAACCACAGCTTCTCTAAATGCAATCTCTGCAACCGTAAAAATGATCTCATTGAGTTAAGCTGTCACGGTTCCTATCTGAGTCTCAGGCTATATAAATTCGGGTGAGGCACAGATTTAACGTCATACAATGTTTTTCTCAACTCCGGTTTTGCTCGCCGCTGCGTCCTTCATCGGCCAAGTTGCCGCACACGGTTACGTCCCTTGGATCAGAATTAACGGGACCAACATCCCAGGATGGAACGTGAACACAGGTCAGATATTGTAATGTCTGGAGTTTGGACTCATATATAAACTTTGAGAAACTCTTCTAGATGGCTACACGACTCCCCAGGTTAGCTGATCATGAACACTGCTATATCGATGTGTTATGACACAATATTAACATGAATTAAACAACACTTCGGAACAGCCATTGCGAATTGTCCGTGCTACAAAGCCTGACAGCGGTTACATCTCTGATGTGACCTCCGGTGATATCACTTGCTCTATCGGCAACTCTAAGCTTCCTCCTGTAAGTCGGGAAGGTTCATCTAGCCGACACATCTGAATTAATACGTGCTTAAGGGTCCTATTACCGCCTCTATTCCGGCTGGTCAGACTTTGACCGTCGTATGGAACACCTGGCCTGTCGGTCACTATGGTCCGATCATGGACTACATGGCCAAGTGCCCCGTCGCTGGGTGCTCTAGCTGGAAGGGAGACACCGGCTCTCCATGGTTCAAGGCGAGTCTACGGCTAAGCTCTTCCCCCTTCGCATGTCAATAGTCTCCTGCATCTGGTTAGATTTCCCAATATACTTACGATGGCCAATGGCCTTCCGATAAGCTTGCTCTCAACGGATTCACGCATGATGTGAGAATCCCGGCTAATATCGAGCCTGGAGACTACGTGAGATTGCCTTTAACACTGTCCCATTTTTTTTCTAAGATATCTTGTAGATCCTCCGACACGAGCAGCTCGCCTTGCATGGCGCTAGCCAACTTAACGGTGCTCAATTCTACCCAGGTACCACCCAGCCTTTAACACTAGGATAATATATTTAATTAACCGTCTCCATAGTTTGCATCCAATTGACTGTCACCGGTGGAGGTAGCTTGAAGCCTTCTGGCCTGAGCTTCCCCGGTACCTACAAGGTAAGATATACGAGATTCCATAAGCTTCGCTGGGTGCTTAGTCTTCCTTAAAGCAAAACGACAAGGGTATTCTCTTCAACCCATACCAAGGCGATGCTGCCAACAGAGTGAGAGCCAGCTATTCCAGCGACAGAAGTCGGCATGCTTACCCAACTACTTCAGGCCTACGTTCCTCCTGGTGGCTCCGTCTACCCCGGCTTGCTCTAGTTAAGAGAGGAATCAATGTGGAATAGTTACCTTCCAAACTTTTATTTAGCTTTTCCGCGTAAAGATATCAATTAACGCCATTTTTCACGTGAATACCGTCGTCTTACATGGAACAACGCGAGGCTTAACGTTAAGCGCCCATTTTTCAAGGGTATTAAAAGTTTCCCCATCCATGGTCGTGAGAACGGCTTACTAAGTGCCTGGAATGTTCCTTGCCGTCATCGCGCGGTGCGACGACCACTCGACAAGCATCATGGCGACGGTTAGCGACGACGAGCTCGACGAGAAGAAGCCTCTGATCGACGAAGCCGAGGAGGAAAACAAGGAGGAAGAGGATACTCAGCCCGGCCCCGATGACGAGCAACCGCGACGACGGCAACGGAGCACTGACCCTCGATTCGATCCTCCGCCACCATCTCCTTTCCGCCGCTTCCTGCTAATACTTTTCGTTGTATTCCTGCTTTGGCTGGCTTATGCTCTTCAGAAACATTCTATTCGCCAAAAGAATAAACCGCAGATCATCTACGCGTCGCGGTACGTGCGGAGCTCTCCTTAAAGTTGCTCTAGTTCTGAAGGATGTTTGGTTGAATAGGTACTCTAAGGAGCACAAATTCCGACCAGCGGCGAGTCCTATTATTACTGAAACCTTGAAGGACGGCCGGACCCGTCTGAGGGGCGCGACCCCTCCTCCACCCGAACCAACGCCGACTACGAAACCAAAGAAGAGGAGAACTAGACGCAGGACTAGGAAACCTGCCAAGAAAAGTGGTCACTAAGAACTAGGGATCTTGTCGTACGCATTCCCTCTTCATTCGGTTAAATTTTGATAATCAACTTATACTGCAGCCTTATACCTGACCTATCTGACCTATACACTACATCGACACATGCACACGTCGCTTATTTGCATCCACTCAATACAATTTATCGAGGATTATAAATGGAAAGACCAGGACCGTGGACACATGAAGCCAAAACTGCATTTTGAAGCGCCTCTTCCAGTTTTGAAACCGGACAGATGTTATCTGTCAAAGGGTTTGAGCTAAATGTTCTTTCTCTCGAAGAGAAACGAGAGTATGACGGCGTCTCTTGCTGGTGGGTTGGCTACTGTCTTGCTACCGCTCGGTTTCTTCCATGGAATTTACGCCGACTTGGTGGATAACTTTGTCGAGACAGAGTCATCCGTAACAGATAGAAGAATTTCGACACCGTCCGACCGACTCTTAATTCCCGAGTCTCTTATATCGCTGCATTGTAAAAAGACATCATCGTTTTTATACTGCATAGTGTTGTTGGTAGTTATGCATATGCAACCTGCTATTGTTGGGTTTGTTCTTCATTGGAAGTCTTTACTCAGTCCGAACGTGAACTTAGAATGTGCAGTGAAGGCCCTTTCATGCTACTCACTTCATGCAATCAAATGGGCTAGTAACCGATCTCGTAAGTAGCAGTGGTTGGAATTCCGGAGTAGTGTACAAAAAGTCCATTGAAACGAACACTAGAAAGGCAGATACTCGCCCAGATGATCTATGATATGTTGCAATTGCTGTGCTTGACCATGAAGCAAAGTCTTCTTGTTTATTCGAACACTACCTTGGAAAGGAAGACCGGCGAGATCGAGGTGGTTCGACGGGCCAGCGTGATCTACAGGGAGACCTTCAACTTGGACTGTAACCGCAGCGGTGCCTTGGAGTCCAGCAATGGCACCATCGGAGGTGAATATAACCTATAAGAACTGTAAGAGAATGGTGCGGAGCACGAATAGCATTCAAGGCTGACCTTACTAACGAAATTACTGAACTCCTTCTGCCGGCCCGGGAGTACCTCCAATGGTACATCCTTGACCTGAGCCGATACAGCATACACGGAACCCTCTCCTTCATCACTATCGTCAGGGACACTCTCTGCATTTAGCCAATCCTCTGGTCGGATGCGGCCGAAAGCCTTCTCTGGAAGAGGGTCAGGCAAGGGAGGTTCTGGACGTGCCCCACGTCCGTTCAACTCGCCGTCAAATATCAGCACGTCAGGCAACACTCTCGACACATTAAGCGCAATATTCATTCCTTTAGGAAGCACGATCCGAGCAAAGACTGTTCCACTTGCGAGGAACTGCCCACCCGCACCTCTGGCTTTGAGCTTCATGTCTTGTATCGTGACGTTTCGAAGGAGATGTGGGCGAGGATTTGGGCCGGGGAAGTTGGTGGCGAGAGCTAATGCAGGGAATGAAGAGGCAATGGTGATGCGATTAGACTCTCCATTTAGATAGCGCATAAGGAACGATGATAGAGCAGGGAATGACGCAGGCTTCAGTGGCACAACTGACCCTTCTATGTTTAGCGTAATGTTGGGACGCGTAAGCGAGAATGGGGTGACAACAACAGACGCCATATCGATCGGGGAGTCATCTTCATCGAATATGGATACAGTGAAAGGGAGTGGGGGAGACGTGAACTCGAAAGATTTGGGTGTGGGGTTGAGCATTGTCGCTTTAGCTGTGATACTCAGGTTGGAAGACGAAGATTTGAGACCAAACGATTTGAGAACGATGAGTTCGGACGGGTCGGGAAGAGGCGCATCTTCCCCCGGATGAGGGAGTCCAGGAAGTGAAGGCACTGAATAGAATATATTAACACTGGAAACACGTCGGAGCAACTGGCTTCGCACCTTTCATCCTGAGAGAAGTCCGAATGTTTGACAGCTTCCCATGGAACTTGGCTCTCCACGTTGCGCTATTCAGTGCCCCTCCCCGTACAATAACCTTGTCCACATCAGCACGAACGGCAAAATACCCTCTACGCCACGCATCGTGTAGGAATTCGGAGAATAGAGTCGTGTTGGTCGTAGGATGCACGAGGGCTTGAATAGCGACGGGCGTCAGCCATGAATTGTTCTTGGGTGGGTCCACACTCAAAGGAACGTCCAACGGAAGGATATTCAGAGTCGCTAGGGTTGCAAATGGGTCCAGTTCCGGCATGACGGTAACAGTGCTCAGACTAACCGAGACTGTGTTCAAGGTCCGGACGCTCTGCCTTCCGATTTTCTTCCATAATCGACGCAGGAGGCTGTCGTTAGGGTCGGAATTGATCCCCATGGCGTCTCCTACATCGACGCCGATGCGACCATGCACCGTAACCCATACCCCACCATCCGACGTGACGTTCATAAGGTGCAGTCGCTGTGGCCCGTCAAAGACAAGGTCATTGTTGATGAGGTCTTGTGGTGTAAGACTCGCTGCCTTGGCTGCGTACGACCATGCTAGCAAGGCTATAGCCACAAATGCGATAATGCAGATGAGCAGAGAGACGATGAATACTGTCGTTAACCTCGACCATAACGTCCTTTGGAACCGACTGGAGTCTTCAGCATCGTTGGTGACCACCGTCCATGGAATTTGCGATGTTCCACCTAGCAGCGGCGTACGTTCGGAGGGTTCATGGATTATTGCTCTTCGTTTCCCTTTGCGATCATGCTGCTGTTGCTGAAGATCTTCTTCTTGTTCTTGCTCGCTCATTTCACCATGAGCTCGACACCCACCAGGTGCTTGCAGGTGAAGGCTCAGGAAGTGATGTATGGGGTTCGGGTGCTGTGGTCGAATCGTGAGAAACTATAACCAGATAAGATTTACCCCTGTCTTTGAGATAGGCAGCGCTCGAGCTTGAAGCTACAGACAACTGCGAGAAGCAGCGGTCTGAATCCAGAGCCGCCTCAAAGAAAATATCGAGCATAAGTCTAGATTTGGGCTGGTCGCCTGAAAAGACATTCGCATTGCAGCGCTTCGCTTATACGAGAAATTCGGAATAATGCGTCTCTAATATCTAAAGGCGCACCGAGGGAACGAGCATCGACATCGAGGTCCAACTCCGTCACTTTCTTCATGCCTTCGTCCAATGCCTCCTGATAGACGACCGGGGGAGATTTAACCGCGAGAAGTGATAAGCTCAAGTACAATTAGTCCAATATTCCCCCGAACCTCCCAGACTTGTCTCCCCATACCGGCGGCCGAGCAGTCTAGCCAGCGCTGAGGAAACATAGCCTTGATCACTTATACTGCGAAGTAGACGGATAGAAGAGGGGGAAGCTATTTTTAGCTATCCAATAGGACACCCGAAAACACCATTTCTGCCGCCCACGACACTTTTACGCACCCATATATAAATCGCTGCAGATGCTGGAGGCACGGAGTCTGTAGCGCTGGTCGCCCGTTCTACGTTACGCTTCCTGGAGCAGGTTCTCAAGATCTCATCCTCTACGGTACGTGCCTTATTGTGGTTACGATATCCTCGGGCGCTAAGAGCAAATTGACTCCCTGCATAGTAGTGCTTAATTTATCCGAGGAACACTTGTATCGGCGATGGGTGTTCAGCTCGCTCTGTTTTTACTCTGGGTATTCTGCACCCGCGCTGCTCCCGTCTTCAACCTCCCAGATCAGGATCTGAACCTTCGAGAATACGAGATAATGAGCCCCGAAGACCAATGCACCGTCCAAGGAGCGCTCTGGTTAGCAAAACCTCAGCCTCTCAACGGAAACGCACTGCTCTCCTCCGGCGTTCCCCTCCCTAAAGTCATCGAATTCGCTGCAGCCCATAAAAAGAAACAAGTACACGACGTCTTCACCAGCGAGGAAAATAAGCGCCGGTTGGCCGAGGCTTGCCAGAAGGTGAAGCCTAAGCCAAGAGACGAGAAGAAGGTCATGGCAGCGGCGATGGCGTATATTTCGACGGGCGATGTTTGGGTGCTCGTACCTACCCTTGACACATCTTTAAGTCAAGACAAGATTCTCGCAACGCAGTTGGATGGATTGCGCCGGCGCTCGGACGTCACAGTCTGGTTCCACACTCTTGGCGGGGACAAGAAAAAGTTGAAGCATATATCACTGGACTGATTCACATAGCGAACTGCGAATGCACAAAGCTCAATAATAAAGTAGGCTCGGATAAATAAGTAATGTAACTTTCAGGGTCCGGAATATGACAGGAACTAGAACTTACAACCTTACCTTAGTCTCACTCAGACGTAGACGGTTGCTTAGTTGTAGGAATTGTCACCATTCAGCAAATCTCAACCAACAATCTTTGGAACTGCTTTGAAATTGACTGTCATTTGCTGGTCCTCTATCTGTACCAGAACACAGATAACTGGGCAATAACCCTTTCAAATATCGACACTCCGGAAGGTCCGCAGCTGAGTCCTCAACCGCGTCCTCTGTCCTTCACTGAACTCGGTCATGCAGTCGTCGTCAGAGTAGTTCATGAAATTCGCTAGATTGCCAATCAAGTCAGAACGGAGATCGGCGATGTAGTATGTGTGTCATGACATACTGATAGGATCTTCCTTTCCCCCGGGACACGACGATCTCGACGCGGGACACCCATAGGCAGCTTCGCGCTCGGCAGGAGTATCTTCAATATAGTCTCCTTTGCCACTGCAGCCACCCTAATGATACATATACTCAGCATAAAATGTAAATAATGAACAAGACGGGGAAGAGCTGACCTCAAAAGTATGGTAAAGACCTCCCCAGTGACCGGCTTCGTGAGTCAAAGTGCGACCTTTGTTGTAGGGAGGCTTAAGTCCGCCTGGGAGTGTCGAGTAGAGCAGAACGACGCCATCTTGCTCGGGCGCAGCTTCGTAGTCGCTTGGGAAAGCAGCATATCCAAGGAGGCCAATACCGTCCCCCTCCAAAAACCTATTCGATAGCAGGTTGTAAGGATAAAACTGTTGCTTTTCTTGTCAACCTTTACGTACCCGACTGTCCACACATTTAGTGATGAGGCGTTGCCGTATCGGTAGTTCGTCTTAAGTTCCTTTTCTTCGGGGCTATGCGACACGTCAGAGTGCTGCTCCACGACCACTATAGAAGTAAAGGTAAAAAAAGACGTACGATTCGGGAGCCACTCGAGCAAACCAGTCCGGATTCTCAATCCTGGTAACATTCACCAAGTTCCAGCTGATACCAGTCGTGTTGTAGTCGTCATTCATGATCTGGATTTGTTGTTCCAGCTGCTCGTCCCTGTTCGCGAATACAAATTGGCCATGAGGAAACGGTAAACGACGGTAGCCAGATCGGATAATCGAAGGACGTACGAGAGATAGCCACCCTGGAGAGTTTCATTGGAGTATACTACATGAAAATAGACATCCAGTGTAGCTGTGGCATTTGGATCCGAAGCAGGCATCCGGTGCGTTTGGAACCGCTTCTCCGCTGAAGTCCTTCGAGCCGCAGAGATATGTGTACCGCACGCCCTGAAGCAAGACTCTATATAAGCCATACACCCGACACACAAAAAATACTGAGAAACTCACCTTCTATGCTGGAGGTCGCTGCGGAATTGGGGAGCAGCCACGACAGAGGACACAGATGAAGCAACCAACAGAGCAAAGCAAAGCAGTGAGCGCATGGTCAACATAGGGCAGAGTTTCGTTTTTCGTTTCGAACGTTGATTTGTAGGAGAACCAGCTCCAAGATGGACGTCGCAGACGATAGGAAAGCTAGGGCATCAGCAACGCCAGCTTTATATCTTCCTCGTTATAGTTTTGATGTCATGTCACTGATGGATATCAACCGGCAGTTGCTCCATCAGGTTCTTGCACAGGTACGAACCCTTGCTTATCATGTTGTGATGACGCAGACAAGCGCCCGTAAGCACTCAAATGAGACCCTGTACAGCACGGAGTAAGTTTGTCTTGTATATATAGACCAGGGGTATAAATAAACGTTAACAGTGGAAGTTTAATGAGGATAAATGAAAACGATTCCTAATATTAGCGACGCAAAAGGCTGAGAAGGCCGAAACAGAAAGAACACCAATGGACCGCAGTATCACCCCCAAAGTCGGTCCAAAACGTCGTCGATGAAGAAATGCGGACAAAAATGCGAACAAGGAACATCGATCCCGGTCGAGACGGGTACCTTCGCATGGTCCGTTTTCCAGGACCCCTTCTTCTCTCCCAGCGACGACTAAATCTCTCGACGCCAATAGTCGAAGGGTAAAAAAAATCTCCGTTTCCGAAGAGAGTAGGTTTTGACGGGCTAATCGATTCGTATACCATGGTACCAGTCGTCATCTCGTAGTCCAGTTTGACAGGAATACCGGGGGATAAGCGTGACGATCGATGACAGAATTCGGCCTTCGGTGTCTAGAGAATTCGCAGCCTGCACTTGTAGTCAAATATAGCTAGGGACCGAATGCTCTGGCGAGAACCGCTAAACAAGGCAAGTTTTCGCCATAGTTGTAACTTGTCACCATAGACAGACGGTTCTAGTTCCACAGCCCGATGATCATCACGCGAGCGAGCGCATAGCAAAGACGTACCGTAAATCAGTCCTGCGTATTCCACAGCTTCACACGAATCGAGGAACTCTGGTCTTGATGGTGTGAAGGCACTTGAATTTACTCAACGCGAAGGACCGACCGGTCGACGACGCGACACGACAGAAAGTGCCCATATACAAGTGCATAACATCTCTGGCGGACGGCACCGCTCTTGGACACACCTCGTCGAAACGGAAAACTAGGTTTTTGAGGGACATTCGTAAGGTCACGATGTTTCGCAGACACGGACCTTCGACACAAGAGAACGTCCAGCTGGGTGAGTCGGAGATTCTATGTCCACAAAGGCGGCGACAGTAGAACTGAGAGAAGCAGAAAATAAAGTACATTGCTGTCACGAATCACAAGAACGCAAGTCATCGATATCTGCATTCCCAGAAACAATGGCCGCCAGAGCATCTCCAAACGATTCCTCTCCCTCTCGCCATTCACGAATCTGAGTCCATTCGTTGATGATCTCAAGAGTATCGGCAATTCTTTTCTATATATTAAGCGCCTTCCACAGCTCCGGGCTCTCATCTGGGTCAACGTAGCCCTCCTCGACATGGAGGAGGTGGTAGTCCACGAGTTGCGATAAATCCGAGCTGAGTTTCGTTCGAACGGAGCACCATCTGGGATACCTGCGCATAGTACGCAAGAGCCAGGCGTAGACGGCTGAAGGTCTGGGAACGAGGATCTGTACTGAGGTAGATGTCGCAGGTATGGTGAAGTGGATTGATGGAGTCGTAAAGAACTCTTCGGGGTTGAGCGAGACAAAGGATGCAGGGTAAAGAGCCAAATATTGAACCCAAACAGGGGCGGTTTCGTGGGTCAATCTGTACCCTCGTGTGGATATCGCCCTCCACCTTGGAGAACAGGATTGAATGGGGAGTTAGCGGGAGGCCCGTCTCGCTGAGGATGTCCGATGCGCGAATTATATCCTCATCGGGAACGAGTTGGAGAAATGCTAGATAGTTTAACTATTACAGTAGTGAAAAATCGACGAGGCCACTTGCCTTGATAATAATAGGCACCGTCATCCGTCTATACAATAGAGCCCTCCACTCGATTGGCTTCATACCTTCAGCTTGCAATCTAGAAAGGGCGACATCGACGAGCACGTATAGGCCCTCTTTTCGGGAAGGCTTGCAAAGTCATATGGTGGAGGTAGAGACGCGACCATCGTGGCGGTTGACAAACAATTGCAACCATTGGTCCTCTTCAAGAAAAGACTCGGAGTCAGTCTTCGTTCAAAGCCAACTGGTAATATCATGCTCATTTCTTATACTCTGTATCAGTCCGATGGCAGCAATAACCACCTCTCCTGAACTCCAAACTACGGCCGCCCATCTCCTCTCGCAATACCTGACTGAATTGAAAATTTGAAATGCCCGCACGCGTACCTAGGCGGATTCGCGGAGCACCGCGGGCTGACAGTCAAAGACCTCCTTTGGGGAAGTGTAGGCCCTCTTGTTGGTAAGGCTTGCGAAATACAAGTCATACGGTAAAGACACGACCATCATAGTGATTGACAAATAAGATGCCGGCAGGGTCAATGGCACACCTGGACATCGCGTAATCATTAGCTTCGGAGAATAGGCATTGTGATCAGAATGGTTTAATACCACTATCTGCCAGTAATTCCTGGCCGAGATACTGTCTAAGGTATATATGTCAGGCTCCTAAACCCGCCGCTCTCTCGCTTTTTTCGCACTGCGATGAAGCGGGGTCAGGAGGGTGTGTTTGTTTTGTCCTGGTTGTCATCTCATACTAGTCCAGTTTGACAGGTATACTACTGCAGGTCCGAGTCTTGGCGGAATACGGCCTGGCCATCGGTTGTCCATATTCTCCCTCCGGTATCTGGTGAGTTCGCACTCTGAACGTAGTCAAGAAACGACAGAGGCGATATTCGTGGACGGCTAAACCGATAGATGTTTTTGCCGTTCCAATCGTCGCCATAGACGTCATCGTTGGATGGGTTATAATTCCGTCATTACCGCGAGCATATCAAAGTAGAGCAAGCGGAAGTCACATACATGAACCTAACGAACGGGCTCTCCACAAAAGTGATCATTCGTCCCATCCATCGTACAAACTAGACGAGTAAGCGCCAGAACAGCCGTATCTTTTTGCCATACTCGCTTCATATCCATCGGAATGCCCCATGCTCCAGTCACACGTCTATTTCCAAGGGTTTGGTGTGCCCCCTGGACAATGTTGCCGATTGAAGGCCATAGTTGTCCCTGGCACCCTTCTGGACCCCTAGTAGAGCGCTTCGGGACGTAGATGCGTAGTACATGCACATTCGTCGGCGGCGTAACCTCACAGCCCAGCGTGTTCTACGCCTTCCCGAGCAACCAGGAATCGAACTAGCCGCCGGTTTGTAAAAGCGATACGGGGTTTATGGTAGGAATGAAATGGCCCCCATCCCCCTAACCTCGAGAACCATCATGCGCTTCTTCTAACGGGATGGCCTCCCAGCGAAGGTCACAGATCGATGGTTCCCAGGGATAGTTTCATGGTTGCAGGCCGTCGGTCTGTACAGGATGTGTGAGCTAGCGGGAGTCAAAATGGCCGGATAAGCTGGCGCATCTGGATACTCGAAGGTGGCAAACTCGTCGATAACGGTGGCTGAGACGGTGACGACCTCGTTCCTAGTCCTACCGATTGCAGCGCAAACCACAGTATGTCTTATAGGCAGCATTGATTATACCTGAAGCCCTAAATTCGGCTTTGTAGTGTCATGAATATGGCTCCTGGTGTGCACCATGACCTCGAACATAACGTCGTTCCTGGTCTGACCAACTGTAGGAAGGCCTAGTCATTTTTATACGCCGCATTGAGGACAAGGCTACCTGAACACGTTACTTGTTTCTCGTTGGTTACTAGCTTCCCGCATTGACCAGGACTACGCCGAAATGACCGCGGAGAGTGAATCAACTACCCTTGAACGCAACCCCTCCCCTCAAAATCCTCAATGCCCTTAACAACCATGCGTTAGCCTTATTTCCTCTCGTATCCCTCTGCTCCTCTCTTAATGCGAATACCACCTCTGACACTAACCGCGATACTCGACAGTACTCGACGCCACCAACAAACCGAGCCTTCATTGAGCCTTCATTCACGACCACCACCGTTTGGACACCCCTTATACAGCTGCTATAACACTCTTTGCGAGGACTCTATCAGTGTCAATCCGCTGTGTAATTGCTGCAAACTGTTCGATACTGCTCGATAGTAGGTACGATCCGGTTATAGGCAATCCTTAATCAAACGAACGACTTTGAGTCTTCGATAGTCTTGCTGGTGTGCACAATGACCTCGAAGCCGTCGTTCCTGGTCTCACTGATTGCAGCGCAGGCTATGATACAGGGAGGGATTGCAGTCCGGGATGCGCAGATGTGACAACGAGGAGCGCGATAGTGCACGCAATAGTGAAGGTGACAGGAACTGCGACAGGCCAACTGGGCTGGACAAGGAACAGGATGAGGC
The DNA here is from genome assembly GCA_900156845.1 of Coprinopsis strossmayeri. Lineage (NCBI taxonomy): Eukaryota > Fungi > Basidiomycota > Agaricomycetes > Agaricales > Psathyrellaceae > Coprinopsis > Coprinopsis strossmayeri. Next base: position 9,598 of record FTPT01000088.1, on the reverse strand, counting down.
CAATGAGAAAGAAGGCGAGGCCGAAAATGAGAGTGACTGGGAGGGAAGTGAATACAAGAGGGATATATGATTGACGGAGGCCGAGAGAGTGCATGTGACTGAGGCCAAGGGATTCAGCACCGCTGCTCAGACTGCGCACGTGCGATCGTATCCATTGGAGGGAAACAATCCCAACGAGTGCAGCGGTGAGACTGTACACCAGGCTCAGGAACCAGAAGACATTCACATAGATTCTGATGGGGTCGATTTCTCGTTCAGCCTCTGTGACAAAGCTTTTACCGGCCGACTGGGCGGCTATCTGCCTCAAGAGTTGAACACTTTCCCGAACGGGATCTGGTAGGGGATTCTTATGCGATTCAATCAGGAAAGCGGTCACGATCGCAGAGAATAAACCGGCCTGTTGAATGCGGTGTCGGTTTCTGGCCACCTGTGACAAAAGGTCGACTCACGAAGATTAGGACATTCTGGACTTCGTCCTTCCAATTTTCGCACTGCTCTTTCTCTTTCCGCATCCACAGCTCTCGCACTGTCTCCCAGTGTTGTCCATCTACTCTGTCTCCTGTAGGCTTAGTTGTCTAGATACCCGGCTCAGTGTCAGGCGTCGAAATATTAGGGATCCTGCAATGCTTACTGGTGGGTTGTGGTTAGCAGCCATTTGCAAGGGTTGCAGCCTCGGTGGGGACTAGAGAGTTGATTGGCGTGGCCAAGACCTTATACGGAGCCTGAGCAGAGACATTGCGTCATGTTTGTCTCCACTGCGTACCAAATGACGTCGACATCGGTGTAGGTGCAGACATGATGTTCATGTCAGGGGGTGGCATGTCCTTGTCATTTGGTGGCGAAGGTCACTTTTGGTCCATCCACGGGTTGATTGGCCACATTTTCCAGTCTTTGAGCTACTACTGGATGTGGGTGTGGATGGAACAGAGGATGACCTGACCTTATATGTCGTAGCGAGAGGGCATGGTATTTATAAGGAGATTCTCACGGGAAATGGCTCAGCGACGGTTTCGGAGATCAGACTACTATATGTGTGTCGTCGATCAATGCGTGATCCAAGAACTACTTCAGTTGACGGACAAATCCTTGGACTCGTTCTCAGTCGGCACACATCTGTTGGCCATATCGATGACGCTCCGTTACCCGTAACGCCGCTGGCCCAGGCCAAGAATCTTATACGCGCGGCAGTCCGTTCCCCGACATCGTACCAAAATATATTTTTACTAGTATTGAGACAGATAAATCAACCCGAGGTTTCCAACACCCAGTGAAAATGACGGTTTTGCCTCGGAAAGTATCATATGTATAGATTTTAGCAAAACCTTTACATGATGACATTCAGAAAATGGCGGGTTTTATTATTCCGAGTCCGAAGAATTGAAAAAGTAAAATGCAAAATACTAAAAATATTGCACCTCTCCATCAATAATAGTATGGCTTTAAATAGGTGCTGTAAAGGTAATGGACAGCCTCCTAATGGCTGAAGCTGAACTTGAGCGCTGAGCAGAGGCAGTAGGCCGATGGCCCCTGTTTTACCGTAGTCAAAGACAGGCTTTCTGAAAAGAGGACTCAATCACGCATCCTATCCCCCTTTAACACGCGTCAACGGCAATAGAAGAAATCTAAGAACATTCACCTTGGTGGAATCGTGAAAGTTCTAAACTTTCAAAGCGTCGTCGTGAGTGCAATGTATACAGTCAAGTAAAATATGATGTTCAAACGTGCTGGTTTGACCAAGGCCAAAGTTCAGGCAATACTGTGTCAGCTTCGTGCGCACATCATTCAATTGAGTGAGGTGAACCGACTCTTGAAGCCTCCGCTGCCGATACGAGATAAGCGCAGATTTCGAAATATAGGAGGGGAATAGACACTACCTAATAGAGACATCGACCTTCTAGCGAGCATTGACCTGCTGAGCCGTGACCCAAGCAACCTGTAGTTCATGCCCGACGTCACGTAACGTGCTATAAGTCTCGTTTGCCAGGTCAATGAGCATCTCTGCAAAATGGGTGGTGTCAGTAGCGAGTGGTAGAGCAGTGGTGAAGTGAACAAACGTTGTTTGTTGTGGTCGGTCAGTGATACTTTCACGCAAGATATCGAGAGATCTGTCGACAACTTCGCCCACTCCTCCTGCAACTCGTTGACGGAGCGATCAAAGGAGGCCGATGCATTTGTTTCGGCATCCTCAATCCTCTTCTCCGACATTTCTGACCAGCTACATTGTCTGTGATACTCATTCACGAGCAGATCATAGTGGGTGAAGACAGCGATGATGGGAATGTTGACTATATTCAAGATAATCGTTCAACCATCATCCACTTAGGAAGCGGCTACGCTCACATTTTTTAGCGAGTTGGAGTAATTTCTCGTCACCTGTTTGGAGCAGTCTTCCACCCTTGAGAGGTGTCTTGATACAGAACCTACCAATAAAGACAAAGAGGGATGAGCGGCCATTTAAAGATTGGGTAAATTGGGACTCACCAGATAGCATGAATCTTTTCAAGGAGACCACATTCCCAACGGCTTCGGATGAATTTTTCGATCGTATCCCAGTTACCCTTGGAGCCTGGCGCAAAACCCTTGCTGTCGTGCAGGATGAAGCGAGGGTCCACAGATGTGTACTCTCGCTCAACATCGGCGCTCCCGGGACCATCATGGGAGACATCAATCTACAGAACGAATTGAATTTCTGCCATAGTGGGCCAGAGGACACGAACCTCGTTTGAACTAATGTTGAAAATGCTCTGAATGAGAGAAGATTTCCCTACACCAGACTAATCCCACGTGTGGGTATAGTTGCACAGTTGCACAGGGGACACAATGAGAGCGCTTACATTCCCGACAAGAACGATACGAAACCTCAAGCAATCGTGAGTATCAAACTGTTGCTGCTGGTTATGTACTCACTTTGGGCCTTGAGAAGGTAAACTGTCTGGGACGTCACCAGGCATCTGTTGCTCGACCTGGGCTTGAAGAGGGGAAGGAGAATGCGTTGCTGTCACTGGTCCACTGACCGTGGCTGAGGTTTCAATGGCTTCTTCTGCTGGTTTTGTATTGCGTTTCCATCCAAAAAGAAATGGCAGATACATAGGGAAGTGGCGGAAGACCATTGAACTGGGACTCTCGTTATTCCGGTCAAGTTTGTCTGCACAAGGGCCGTGAACGCTCGAACTATCAAGGGCTGCAGCATGGTCTCCTCGAGGCGGGTCGACAGGCCATGTCGTATGATTAGATTCCTTGATGAAGGTGTACAGAGGTTATAGTCCCACTGCCCGACAAACTGGAAAGACAGGATCAACCCGAGTTGCCGGCGCCGCTGGCTATCATTATGTATGTACTAGGTATTACTATCATGATACCGACGCCGCCAACGATCAAACCAAGCTGCCATTACTTCTGTCTACCTCTATAGACGACGACGACGACGACGATCTTGACTGTACCTATAACACCTTTTTGATTTCATTCAACACCAATCACTGTATAATTTCTAGAGATGCTCGATAGTACGTGCAATCTGGTTCCCAATGCTCTTGAGTTTGATATTTAAATGGCTTCCACAGTGAAACGAGAGCTATGAGCGAAAACAGCGAGGAAACGAAAGAGACCTTCGATAGCCCATGTTAATACGGTCTCGCTGGTGTGCACAGTGACCTCGAAATTGTCATTCCTGGTCTGACTGATTGCAGCGCAGGCCACAGTATGTCTTATAGGCAGCATTGAGGACGACATTTATACCTGGAGCCCTAACTTCGGCTTTGTGGTGTCGTGGATATGGCTCCTGGTGCGTACGATGGCCTAGAATAGCCGTCTTTCCTGGCCCGATGACTGAAGAACAGGCGTCAGTATTCTTATATGCAGTATTGAGGACAACGCGTAAATTGTTTCTCGGTTGAAAACCAGGCTCCCGCATTTACCAAGACTGCACCCAAATGACCGCGAGCAGCTAATCAACTACCCTTGAATGTAACTCTCCCCAAAAGCCCCTGGATGCCACAAGGATGCCATTAACAAACCATATGGCGGCCTTGTTTCCTCTGGTATCCCTATACTCCCTCCTTGATGTGAATACCATTTCTGACAATCCTTTCCCAAAGCTGATGCCGTGTCGATGGAAGGAGTAACGGCGTCCTCTATGCGCTGTCGATGTACAAAAGGAGGTGCTTCGCTTCCGCTCCGAGTCATTGGACCCCGCGGGCTACGGACATAAGCAAGGATTAAGTCCACATTCAGGCCACCCAAACAGCGGAGTTACCCATCGAGCAAATTGAACGTAAAATCTACATTGTCCGTTCCCTGATTGTTCCGAGCTTCCTTGTCCCCCGTTATTGGACACAATGGAAGGGCACCAGAAAGTGTTGGGCGCAACATATATAAGGCGGAGCTGTTTTCTTGACATTTGTTGCACCTCCACTCACTCGTGACATACGATGTGCCCATAATTACCCTGATACATATTCTCAGGTGAGTCTTCCCACTTTCTATCAGGGAGTGCCAATACTTACCTTCAAGATCGGATAATGTCGACCCAAAGGAATGCCCTTGACTTCACTAATAAAGTCGAACCGGTTGATTTCTTCCTAATCTCCGTGCACATGAAATCATTCACCAGTATCCGCGTCTCTATCGAGCCGATGCACGATGCACACGATATTGCCACCCAACTGAAAGGCCTGGCGCAGTTCTTCGAAACGGTCAAGGAAATCTCTACCTTCAACCTGTTTTTCCAAAGACTCGAAAATACGGCAGATCACTACCGGGTGGAAGGAACTACTCCATTCGAGGATGCACTCGAATACCTGTTGAGCACCGTGAAATCCAAGTCATACACCTGCCTGCAATTGCATAACGATATGACATTGGCTCCAGGCACAGTTGTCCCGCTCGTTCGCAGCAGATGAAGCTCAATATGCGGTGACCTTCAATGCAAATCGCTACTACGAACGTCTGGGCCTGGTTATATCTCAATTCCATCCACTCAAATACGCTCCCCCAACGCTACTTGAGATGAGCTTTGGATCTCCTTCTTCTACCATCTAGGAATGGGTGTTCTCCCTGGTGCAGCAGTCGGCTATAACGACCATCTCTCTTTCCCTCTTTTAGGACCTGCCAGAATCCGAGTATGACCCCATTCTCCATCAATTGGCGACGACAGAATCTCCGGTCGAAGACTTATATTTTGCTCTATCTGCATGTGCAGTATCCCCTCCCCAACATCGTGCCGCATCTCAACTACTTTTCGAACATGCTGACCCGCCTGACGCTCCAGGCAGACGGTTCATGGCATAGCAGCTGGGACACCTCAACCTCATTCTTCCTGCGCTTACAACGTCACAACGTTAAAAACGATGCCTTCAGCATTTCGCATCCCAAGAAGCCACTCACCTACCCAAGCTACACACGGTCAGGACCAACTCGAATTGCGGTGATTCACAGAGGCTATTGCGAAGGCGAAGAAGCTCCTGGTGCCCAAAGACGATCTTTCAGGGGAATCACCGGAGGCGAAAACCCCTTCTCTCCCGAGCGACATCGTGTTTGGTTAGATAATAGGAGTACATACTTAGCCCTTGAGTATTAGTCTGTATGTAGTTAATTTGAATAATTTAAGTTATGTGTACCTATGTGGACTTGTTCGCTGACGCAAGGTCCCGGGTCCGAGTCGAAGGGCTCATCGATCATCATCGAAGGGCATATTAGGATGAGCAGGTGCGCAGGACAACTCTGAATCAGACCATCGCGTCGGAAAAGATTGTTCATCCACTTCTCGACGTTCTATCGTTTTCCATGAATGGTTTAAGCACTGTACTGCAGTTGTCTCTACTGGCTGCCTTGTACATGACATTTCTCTGAGATCAATAGCCTCAAATTCAATGCATAAGGAGACGATTATTCGGACCCTGACTCGCCACGCGCGCCCGCCGCGACCCATTATAGTAAAACCTCCGCGTCCGATTGTTGATTGAACTCGATTCTCCATTGTTCTTATCACGTTGCTTTTGGGTTCAAATGCGCTGGCAAGATGTGACTGGGAGAGCAACATACACAAACTTGAATACATATGTAAAGCGCAATTGTCAGCCCCGTCCCTGTTAACTGAATTCAACCTCCCACCCTTCCACTGGAAAGCTCCTTCCAACTTGAAGCGCCCACGCTAATTGCATCACGACATATTCTCAGGTGAGCCAGACTTCACCGGCACAGTACAACTAATTATAACTTTATATCATTGAATACAGCAACTTACTTTCGACAACGGGATCATGTCAAGCCCAACCACTTCTCTTGACCTGACGAAGATTTTTGGCCATGACGGGTTTCCCGAGGAAATAGCTACCAATATTATGAGTTACCTCGATCACCGTTCTCGTCTCGACTGCGCCAAAACCTCCCTACATCTCAACCGCCTCGCTGTGCAGCAGGCCATGGAGATGGCCGGCAATTGGCACCCAGAGGAGTACTGCGTGATAAAGGTAGACAAAAATGAGGATGCATTTGGCAGAACTTTCGATTTCCTCCTAGCCTCGCTGCATCTCAGGTTGTTCTCCCACCTCCGGATTGTGTTTACCGAGAGGCAAGACGAATATGACGTCACTCCCTGTCTCGAAAGCCTCAATGAATTCATCAGAACAACCCAGAAAATCTCCACCTTCACGTTGGCTTTCTCAGAATACGAACACACGGCGCATTATTACCGTAAATCAGGGACACCCCTTGAGGATGCACTCGAGACCTTGTTAAACCTTGTGGTTTCCAAGTCATGCAAAACCTTAAACTTCCACAACTGGGCAGAAGCAATTATCTACGGATACAGGTTCAAGAAGAAAAGTGGCGGGCGAAGTTCATCGGGCACGATCGCATCTGACGAACTTCGATACAACTTGATTTTTGATGATAATGACTTTTCCAAATATCGTGAAGAGATCGTCTCGGAACCTCGACGCCTCAAGTACGCACCTGCTCAACCTTCCGAGATAACAAAGCTTGAGGTATCTTGGGAGCTCCTTCGTCCGCCATTCTCAAAATGGATATTCTCGCTGTTGGAGAAGTCGCCAGTAACAGTTCTCAGTTTGTCCGTCAATATAGCTTTGCCAAAGGATGAGACCCAATTCATTCTTCATCGGCTGGCAATGGCCGCCCCTGGCGTTAGCACCCTGCTGTTCTATGACCACCTCAAACCGAACTACGCTCTCTACGAATTCATGTCGGGTCTCAATCACTTTTCGAAGACGGTGACCAACCTTACCCTGCAGATCGAGAAATCATATGGATCGCTGGAAGACCTTGAACTCGACCTTCCCGAGCTCGAAGCACTCAGAACGACGCCTTCCTTATTCCACGCCGTTCTCACGGAACCAACGAGACCACCTCACCTACCCAAGTTGGGCACGGTCATCCTTACGCTTTACATGAGTGACAGCCACCAATTCGACTTGGAGAAGCTTGCTGGGGCCATCGTGAAGGCGAAGAAACTTCAAGAAAACCATAAACCCAACACTTTATTGGAGCCAGGGCTGAACACCCCTTCCCTCCCAGCTGACACAGTGTTCGGCGTACGCCTTCGCTTTGACACACAGTTTGTTGGATTGACACCCTCAATCCGTGAAGGAGTCCCTCCTGATCTGGGCTCAGAGGAGCTGTCAAGCGCGTTAGCGCAATTCTCACAGCTGGAGCTTAGTTTCCCTGGTAGTTCACTGGAGAACCAGCAAGGGAAGTACAGAGAGGAGCTCTTGGCATGCCTTACTGTCTTCCCCGGAACCAAGACCCTGGTCGTTGGAACTGAAGGACGAACAGGGGCCTCAAGAACCATCGATACTTCCGTATTTGACACTCTCAAACTTCGTTGTCCGTTGCTGACAGAGGCTACGGTTTGTTAATCAGAGGCTCGGATTACACGCGTTGAGTCGTGACATACTAGACTGAGATTGGACTCAGAGTTCAATGATCAATTCTCCATTAATGCATATGTAGCACTTGTGGCCTCTATTTGACGTACTTGAATAGCGACAGATATTAGCCTAATCAATACACATGTCTTTCACAATTCTTCCAAAAAGCGATGCTGTAAAAATCCTGTAAGGGAAAAGGCTCGAGCGGCGATGGGCGATACTAGGGACTGACAACTCCGAGTCGGAAAAACAGCACCAGGCAAAACTGTCAGCCATTTTACTGAGGAAAGATCCACGTCGCGGAGTCATTGCGGGTCGATCGGTGGAAAGCGGCCGCACTGCGCCGATGTTCCTCGACAGAACATGTTTATTTATCGTACATCTTGCGCTTGACGACGACATTATGACTGTACTCTACACATTGCCCATAGCTGTATGTTCACCTCCCATCCCGTTCAGAAATATGAAGTGCACCATTGTGTTCTCATCAGGCATAACCATCCCTTTCTCTGCCCATTGAACGTCAGATCTTATGCATTCACCAAGCGAGTCCAAACCTTACCGAACTTCTCACCATCACTATCAATGACATAACCCGGTGCTTCTCCCCCCTGCAATGCCAG